>JANKOD010000004.1:22469203-22493179 GCA_026284645.1 Erythroxylum acuminatum | reverse complement strand
AATTAATTAATTTAAAAATATAATGTATTATATTATAATTATTACACATAATAGTATAATTACAAAAAAATAGAAACGTGATAATAAAACCAAATATGTTTTTGTTTTTGTTTTCAGTTTTTATTAGAAATCTCAACCAAACACGTTTTTGTTTTCAGTTTTTATATTACAAATCTCAACCAAACAGGTTTTCGTTGTTTTAAGGAAAAAAACAGAAACCAAAAACAGGAAACAGAAAAACGGAAGTAGAACTAAACGGCCCCTTAATATTTTATAATATATGGTATTACTATTTTTATGAAGTTATTAACATAAATCCGAAATTTGAAGTTTTCTCATATGTCAATCATATGAAATAGACCAAAGGGGTGTCAAAGTAAATTCACTGTGTCCCTTTTCAACATATTTACATATCCTGCCACTTACCTCATCTCATTTTTCTCTCCACCCGCTCTCTCACTAAATCTACTTGGTCAGTTCACCATCTAACATGACACGAGTACGACTCCTTTAGCCTTCCTCTTCCCGTCTTTTTTTTTTTTATAAATTATTTCTTAAAATCAATTCAAAATCAAACCCCCAAATCCAGAATCCATAAACTCTTGTTTTCTGCTCTTCAACAACTCGTTAATTACTTCTCCGATTCCTCTTATTCCTCCAATTTCCATTTTACCCTCTTTTCTGGCGCCGTTTTTTTTTGGTTGTTTCGCTCACTCTGAGCCGAAACCTTATAATCGGTGGTTTTTGGCCCCAATTTCATGCTTAGGTTTTCGATCCTTCGAGTTCTAGTTGATCTTTTACGATCTTAGTCATGAAGCGGGAGCTCGATTCTGTGGCCGTTGATCAGTGTGGGGAGACTGTGACTCAGTCACCGACTCAACAGGCTCGTAGTTTTAGTAAGAGAATCAAGTTCGATAAGGTAAATGGCTACTTTGTTTATTCTCGGAAGAGTAGAGCTAGTGGATTATTTGACTATGTCAACGTCGATGCACGAGATAAATCACTTGATGGTTTTGAAGAGTCAAAATTTGAAGTAAGTAATAACGGAATGAGTATAGATAATGATTCGAGAGGAGTTTGGGTTGTTAAGGGGGAAACTGGAGTGTTGGACAATGGAAGTAAAAATTGCGGGGTTATTGAAAGTGTAATTAAAGAGAGACAAAGCGTTGATAATGTGAATGAAGAAAGCCAAGTGTTTGGTAATCTGAGTAATGATCGAGCTCATTGCAGTGTGGAGATGGGTATGTTTAAGGATGACAAGTCGGGTGAGGCTGATGAAGACGGTCCTATTATGTTGATGGTTAAAAAGGGCAGTTCTCTAAAGAGGAAGAAGTTGAAACGGTTTAGTAGGTCCACTATGAAGGTTAAAGGTGAGGCAGTTGAGGTTAAGGTTAATGGGTTTGATGCTATCGACGGTGAAGCAGTTTCGAGAGTTGATGTTGAGACGATAGCAGAAGGAAGTGCATTGACTCCACCAAAGAAGAATTTGGAGTTGAAAATGTCGAAAAAGATTGCGCTGGAAAATGTACCAATGACTGTCAAGGAACTGTTTGAGACTGGTTTACTTGAGGGGGTGCCGGTGGTATACATGGGTGGCAAAAAGGTACATTGTCATTTTTTGCATGAGTTTTCCTGCAATTGATTCTTTTTCATTTAAGGCAGCTCATAAGATTCTGTTTATCTCCTTCGGAAAATCTTAGTTCCAAGCGTTTGGACTCCGGGGTATGATTAAAGATATTGGGATTCTGTGTTCTTGTTCACTCTGCAAGGGCCGTAGAGTAAGTATGGTTTACTTCTGCAGTATGTTTTGTTGTTGCAATGTGGTTCAACATATACATCATTTTGTGATGGTTGTTTCGTTCACTGTATAGGTCATTCCACCTTCGCAATTTGAGATTCATGCAATCAAACAATACAGACGTGCAGGACAATACATTTGTTTTGAGAATGGCAAGAGCCTGCTTGATGTATTGAATGCATGCAGGTCTTCTTCTTTGGATACTTTAGAAGCTACAATTCAAAGTGCCATTAGTGGCTTGCCTGAAGAAAAAACATTCACTTGTAGAAGATGCAAAGGTGGCGTATTTGGTTGAATATTCTGTTTTGTGATATTTCTGTGGGAAATTTATTCAAAACCTTTTATTATCATTTTTTCTTTCTTCTTTGAAACAACCTAGGTATCTTTCCTACGATCTATGTTGGCAAAGTAGGGCCTCTATGCAATTCATGTGCAGACTCCAAAGAATCCCACGGAAGCTTAACTATTGAAACTAGTGCAACTGCTAGGTATGCCCTTTGTTATCCTTTTAACTGATATGATCCTAGTCACTTAATGAATCAGCATGGTAGGTTTTTCCTACTATCGTGTGAGTTATGTATGCGTGAGATCAGTTTTTTAAACATACTTTCTTTTTCTTATTTTAGCTCAACTGAACCAATTTTGACTTTGGACTGCTCCAACAGTGTTTCAATTGGTACTTCCTCGCTAGAGAGTACTCCAGCTATGATCAAAAGAAAGTTGGTATCCCTTGTGGTTCTGTGATTTGTCAGTGTATATTTTTTCCCTTGTTTTGCTTTTATCTTTGGAAAGCAAGTAACACCTGAGCACATGATTTATGCCTACATTCATTTCCTTACATTGCATTGCTGTATTGTCATTTTGTGACTTTTGCCCTTATTTGCGTACTCATTTGAATCATTCAGGTCAGCAAAATCACATATAAGAATAAAGTCCACAAATTCCCCAGTGCGCATGTCATCTAGAAAAAGGACTGAACAGAAAACAGCTTTCCAGTTAGTATCATATACATCTCAGATTCTACTTTATTGCTTTTATCTGGCTTAGACGCTGATTTTTTTACTTTTTGTCATAGTAAGAAAATGTTTGTGGTTTTCCCTGTCAATCATTTGGCAAGACTTATTAGTTTTAAACACTCTTTTGGATACTTGGGTTGGTGTTGTGCTATCTGGTGTACATTCCTTATTTCATAATTCTACACTACTTCAGGTCATTAGGTATGATAAAAAATCCCTAAAAAAGTGTTTCATTGCATGTATCATCAAGGAAACTTAAGCCATGGAAGACCACATGGAGGTTGTTTTTTTTAACATCACGTTGATTTGTCATTTCCTTATCATGGTTTAAGATTTAACAATTCATTCATTATTTGACAAGTTTGCTGCAGCTTTTATTCTGAAGTTGCATTAGCATATAAACATTGTTAAGATTTACTATTGTTATCTGTTCAGATTTTATTATTTGATTTCCTTAGTACACATTATTGAATTTCCATGTTTCCTTTTTTGGGCCCTTGTTTCAGGAAATCAAAAACTTTATCAATGTCGAAGTCCTTGAAAAACCTACCAGCAAGTGTCTCTCCCCAAAATAAGTGTCAGTGGAGAATAACGACAAAGTTAGATTCTTTCCCTATATTTGTATCATTGTTATTCTTATTATTCTCACGATAGTTTTCTTGTATTTGTTGCTTCTTTGTTATTAAATCTGTTTATGCATAGTAATTGGTCATGATTATTTTTTTTTTCTAAAGAGATCAGCGCTTGCATAAATTGGTTTTTGAGGAAGGTGGATTGCCTGATGGAACTGAAGTAGCATACTATGCTCGTGGGCAGGTGGTTAGGATAAATATTGTGCATGCTTATATATTGTCACATTCTTAGTGTGTAAAGTATTGAACTCTTGTGGACAGAAATTGCTTTTGGGTTATAAAAGGGGCTTTGGAATACTTTGTTGTTGCTGCAATTGTGAGGTACAGTCTGATTCTACTTAAATGTTTTGGTTCTGTAATCTCCTGTCAAAGGTGCTGAAAAATTCTTAATTAATATGCACAGGTTAGCCCCTCAACCTTTGAAGCTCATGCAGGCTGGGCTACTCGCAAGAAACCGTAAGATTGTACACATTACGTTTTTGATGCATATATATTTTCATGTGGTTTGATAAAATGGACCTTTTGTTTTGTTGACAGCTATGCATATATCTATACCTCTAATGGCGTGTCGCTCCATGAATTGGCAATCTCTCTTTCAAAAGGCCGCAAGTATTCTGCTAAGGATAATGATGACCTGTGTATCGTTTGTGCGGATGGTGGGAACCTTATTCTTTGCGATGGATGCCCAAGGGCCTTTCACAAAGGTTTGTAATTTTTTTTTAATCATCATAAGAAGATTGATATGCTTCTTAAGATAAATTATCTTGTTAAAGTCCTTGGTTATCCAATATTTTTTCCTGAGCGCGGGTCGGGTTTCAATTAATATTTGGAAATGGACTAGGTAGTTGGTGTATCTTTTATCCCAAGGATTACTTCATTGGAACTTTTGTATGCCCTGAATTGTCAATACAGTGAATTGTCCATCTCGAGAAACAGATATAAATAGCTACAAGATGAAATAAAGGCAACAAAGAAGGAACTATTTGTAACTATGATGGGTTTTGGGCAGTTAATATGTTGTATCAAGAATCATTCACCATGGGGACTCTCTAAAGGACAAAACTTAGGAAAACTTGTTCTTTCTTTTTATTAGTTTTGGGCCTTTCCAAACTACATAAGATTGGGCTTCCTTCAAACTTTTAGTGCTGTAATAGTCTAAACTCAAGAAGGGATATTCAATTTCTTGACCATGGTTATTTAGGTAGTAGACTCATACAATGCCCCACTTTTTTATTCCGCTGAAACATGGTACCTTTGCTTTGAAGGTGCATGTCAAGATTTACATTACTAATCTTTTGTCTATCATAATACAATAATTGCTCAAGAGTTATTAAATGTCGCTTGTAAAATTAAGTTTTTCCTCTTTTTTGGTGTTTATGTATCTGCGTTATGTGCCTGACACTCTTTTTCTCCAACAATTATACCTTGCTTACTTCTAAATTTTTAAGGACCTATAGCTTAGCTACCATTACAAGGAGTAAACAGGAAAAAATTGTACTTGCATAAAACATACCTTGTGTTGTTCTTAAGTATAGATTGCGTGTACATTTGGTTTAGAGGTGGGACCATGTTCTTTACTTGTTTTGTTTCTTTAAAATTCATGGCAATTTTCTTATTTAAAATTTATTATTTGATCTTAAGAACAATAGAACAAAACCTAACATCTCATTCTTTATGAACTTTTTCTAAGGAAATCGTCATTTCCAATTAGTATTTTTGATCTGCATGAATTGATATTGCGAGCAATTTATTGCCTATACAGGATGTGCATCTCTACCAAGTATTCCACAGGGTGACTGGTATTGTCAGTTTTGCCAGAATATGTTCCAAAGAGAAAAGTTTGTGGAATATAATGCAAATGCTGTTGCAGCTGGAAGAATTTCTGGTATTGATCCTTTAGAGCAGATAACCAAGAGATGCATGCGTATTGTAAGAAACATAGAAGCTGAGTTTACTGGATGTGTGTTATGTCGGTAAGAGTTACACTTCAATCTGAAACTATTTGAATTTGCAAACATTTTAGTGATTCCTAAACTTTGTTATAATTGTAAAGACGTAGGTCCAATAATGATTTCTGTGGTCTCTTTAACTTTTATTTGACGTTATTCATTTGATTTTGCTGTTTGCAGGGGTTATGATTTCAGCAGATCTGGATTTGGTCCACGAACAATAATACTGTGTGATCAGGTAGTTCTTTGGACTATTTTCTGTAATTTATTTATAATTTCAAACTGTGAAATGATGAAATGTTAACTGCTTGCTTCTGTAATGAGAAATTGATATTTGGATTAGTTTTTTTCTCTTGGATTTTTAGTCATGTTCTTTACATGTTTGAGCTATTTCATGCTTTTCTTAGATTTATTAACTCAGAACTAGTTTTTAAATCTTTGCTTTTCTGCAGTGTGAGAAGGAGTTTCATGTTGGCTGTTTGAGGAGCCATAAAATTGCAAACTTAAAGGTTTGTGCTTTGCAGTTGGCATAGTTATGTGACGAAGATCTTTGAGTTGATGTCTACTTATTTCACATTCTATTGAGTATTTTTTTTGGGTGATCGTGAAATGAAGATGTTTCATCACCTGTTTGCAGGAATTGCCAAAAGGGAGGTGGTTTTGTTCCATGGATTGCAGTAGGATCCATACTGCTTTACAGAAATTGATCGTTCGAGGAGCAGAAAAACTTCCGGACACTCTTTTGGAGGTCATAAAAATGAAGCATGAGCAGAAAGGTTTAGGAGTCATTAGTGACATTGATGTAAGATGGAGACTTCTCAGTGGCAAACTCTCTTCTCGTGAAAATAAACTGTTACTTTCCCAAGCTCTAATTATTTTCCAAGTGAGTACATTCCTTGCTTATAAGCAACAATTTACATAGTTACACTTGATGTATGCCACCTTTTACATCTATGATTCTTCAGCTGGTTTATATTTTAATCTGGATGTGCAAATTGTGATGCATCTGGTATTCTGTGGAGATGCATTTCCATAAGTTGCATAATCTGAACAACTTTGCTACTAGCTGTTAGTGTTGTGAAGTTTAATTCTTTGTTCACAATACATTATTCATTTGTCAAGTGTCAATGGATTATAAATATTTTTTTACCTTTCATTTGAAAATTATTGATGAAGTGAGATATGTTATTTACGCTTCAGGAGTGTTTTGATCCCATAGTTGATTCAACTGGACGTGACCTTATTCCATTGATGGTTTATGGGTAAGCTAAATGTTTGCAAGACTCTTGTCTGCTGCTTTCTAACCTAATATGCTAACTATATAGGTCTGATTTTCTCAGGAAGAATTCCAAAGGCCTGGATTATGGGGGAATGTTCTGTGCAGTACTAACAGTCAAGTAAGCCTCAACTTTCTGTGTAAACGGGGAGCAATTTTTCTGAGTAATAGCAACTTACGCATCTGTTGTTGCAGCTCATTTGTTGTGTCAGCTGGAATTCTTAGAATATTTGGGCAAGCAGTCGCCGAGCTTCCTCTAGTTGCAACCAGTAATGGGCATCATGGCAAGGTGATTATGATGCCCTTTCTGTTTCTCCCTTAATCGTTTTAATAGCTGGACGTTATGGATTTTTTCCATGCCCAGCTTCAATCGCAAGTGATGACATTCTGTTCAGAACAACTTAAGCGTCCCTGCACTTGATAAAGTTTTCGAAGATTTTTGGTCAACTGTTTGAATATTTGGATAGCTTATCTTTAACTTTTGGTAGCTGATTATCCTCACAGGGGTACTTCCAGTTGTTGTTTTCCTGTATCGAAAAGCTGCTGTCCTTTTTGAATGTTCAGAGCCTTGTTCTTCCAGCCGCTGAAGAGGCAGAATCTATATGGACCGAGAAATTTGGTTTCCAGAAGGTTGACTCAGACCAGGTAAGCACACTACTAGACATGAACACGTAGAAGTTACATCCACAGATATGCGAGCATATTTGCTCGTGACAGAAATTTTTGTGTTCGGATGGGCACAAATGTATGTTATAGCTTGTCAGATTTTGACTCCTCTATTTACTCTGCTACAGCTTAGTATATACAGAAAAAGCTGCTGCCAGATGGTGACCTTTAAAGGAACTTCAATGCTACATAAACATGTTCCTGCATGTCGAATCCTCACTCAAAGTACGGAGTCTATAGTGTCGTAGACAAATGGAAGAGCCATTTTCCAGCGGGAAGGGAGCGAGAAAGCCTAGTGTCTTAATTGGCATATTTATTTCATTTCTTTAATTCTTTCTTTCTTCCTAAATTGTGTATAGGCTAGATAACAAAACAAGTACATATGTCGAGTGCTTCGCATTCTGTGATCTAGAGTGAGTGATACCAAAAACAAGGCCAATGTGCTGACCATCAAAGTCCGTTTAGGTGTTGCTAATTTTACTGATAAAACAACCCATCGTTTACCTTTAAAATGTATATTATTTCGATATGTAGCCTAAAGTCACAACCTCATCTGCTTGCATTCCATCACCAATACATGAAAGGAAAACAAAAAAATCAATATCAAAATTTTGCAGTTGCTTGCTTTTATCTGTAAAATTTAAATCGCTTTAGGGTTTTAGGATGGGACAAACAAAGTCTTTTGAGTGCAGGTGTACGAAAATGAACTGGGGGAAGGTGATTGTACGGAGAATCGCTTTATTACCATCCAAGTAAGGGGGCAATCGTGGAGGAATTACAGAAGTAGAATGATTATAGGCCTTAAAGAGCCTCGAGTGAAAAGTCAGGGCGTCCTTTGCAGTTTTCTTGCGGGGTAACTGGGTAAGACTGACCCTTAAGTTCACTTGCTTTTTATTTCTAGCCTGTTTTCATGAGGGTGTATGACTCCAGTTTGGACTTTGGAGCCCTAAAACACGGCCGAAAAAAGAAGAAACTAAACGAGGACGAGACCTCACAACCAAGCTGGGGCGGTGCCGGAGCGCATAAGTTGTAATTCATTTCCAAGTAGAAGATTGACTGAGAGTTTCTCCTTTTTTGAAGCAATGTTCATGTCAAGGCACTTGAAATGGCAGCATCAGCTAACTCCACAGCCTTTTGGGGATCCTCTCAACCAACCCAATTTATTGCAATAAATGGCTGAGAAGGATTTGGGCACAGTGGAAGAGGGATTCGTAAGCAAACAGAAGATCTGTTCCCGCCTTTTGGCTTATTTGTTCATAAATTGTCAAAAAAATAAAACACAAGCTGAGCAGGGACAATATTGCTTTTATATCATGACCATATATAATAGCCTTCTTCTTCTCGTGCTAGCGTATGCATATTGCATTACTTCAAATTTATTCCACCCCTCTTTACCTCATTTCTTTTCCGCACCATTAGCTCTAAAGCAGAAGCTAATGAACCCATCATCACGTCCACTAACATCTCTTAGACCCATACATTTCTTACCTCCCACGCCAATCATCATCCAAACTCTTTCCCATAAATTTAACACAACCAAACTCAAACTTCCCTCGTAGTAGCAGGATAAGATTTCTTTTAAGATTCCCCTAAATCTCATGAGAAACAAAGCACCATCATTTTGGCTGGCCTTTGCCATAGCTCTAAGTTCCTTCATAATCGCCCTCTATACTGTTCCTTTTTCACCTGAAGCAAACTCTTCCATTAATATTAGTAACAGTTTTGGACTTGCCTTTCTCAACAGAATTGTAAAGAAAAGTGGCGTAGAGAATGTCCTGTATTCCCTAGCAGCAAAATCCTTGTATAGACACCATCATCATAGAAGACGCAGGATCAAATGCAACAACAACAAATGGAAATCTGCATTGATTTACCGTTACAAAGTGTCGCTTGTGTTCACTGTTGACAAGCATGGTTGTGGGAATTTCAGCAGCGTTCAGGACGCAGTTGATGCTGTCCCTGAGTCCAGCTCTTCTTCTACCCTCATTATAGTTGATTCCGGTACCTACAGGTTACGTTCTTGTGCTCATCAAGTTTCTCGTGTCTGTTCCATACCTGTGTTTCTTGTTGGTCCATGAGCGTACTTCCTTTCAGTTAATCAGACAAGAGACATGACCTACTTGAATGAACTATATCTTGCAGAGAGAAGGTGATAGTGCACGCTAACAAAACAAACTTGATACTTCAAGGCCAGGGTTATCTCAATACTGCTATTGCGTGGAACGACACTGCAAATTCTACTGGAGGCACAATCTATAGCGCTTCAGTTGCCATCTTTTCCCCTAACTTCACTGCTTACAATATTAGCTTTGACGTAAGGCATTTCTCACGCCACACATAACTCAAGTTGTTATCAAATTTTATCTGTAACTCCTTGATTTGATGGATTTTCTTGTGGGGTTCTTGAGAAGAACACAGCTCCTTCTCCATCACCAGGTCAAGCGGGAGGTCAAGCTGTGGCACTTAGAATAGCAGGTGATCAAGCTGCGTTTTATGGATGTGGATTTTATGGTTCTCAAGACACGCTTAATGATGATCGTGGAAGGCATTATTTTAAAGAATGCTTTATCCAAGGGTCTATAGATTTCATTTTTGGCAATGCTAGATCACTCTTTGAGGTATTTTATTTTTTCTAATGTTTTTTGTTTTGAAATTTTTGCTTGCAGGCCAAGTTTAGTCTTCCTTTGTATGCCCTTTAACCAATGTTACTTTAGTACAGTTTGTTATTTAGGACGTGAAAAGGAATACAGTTGTATTGAAAATGGACTTTTAGGGTGTAACTACTGAACCAAAAAGAAAGTGACTTTTCTTCTGTAGATAATGATACCCTACTCTTTCAGGAATTGAGTAAGTTTTAGAACTCATCAATAGCCCATAAAGTGATGGACAAATATTAAAGTGATTAGCTAATTCTGGCAGGGATGTACTATCAATTCCATAGCAAAGCCACCAACAGGAGGAGTAAGTGGATCTATTACAGCACAAGCAAGGCAATCAGCAAGCGAGCAAACAGGTTTTTCCTTCGTGAATTGTAGCATTAGTGGAAGTGGAAAAGTGTGGCTTGGTCGAGCTTGGGGAACATATGCTACTGTTATCTTCTCCACAACTTACATGTCTGATGTTGTTTCTCCAGATGGATGGAACGACTGGAGAGACCCCTCTAGAGACCAGTACGTGATCTATCCCCTTTATAGATGTTAACAATTTCCTCTCTTTTTCTTCATTCAAGTTTCCCTGAATAAGGTTTTTGATTCAATGTAAAACCAAATTTGTTTTTATATTGGTGACAGATTTAAAATTTGATATAAATCTATTGCAAGTAGTGTCTTTAACATGTTTATATTTTTCAATGTGTCATTCCAGGACGGTATTCTTTGGGGAGTATGAGTGTTTTGGAGCTGGAGCAAACTACACAAACAGAGCTTCTTATGGGAAACTACTGACGAAGGATGAGGCAGCACCTTACGTTGATGTTTCCTATATCGATGGAAATCAGTGGCTTAATCTGCAGAATAAATTATCCAGCTTTTCTGATGATGGCAAGCACCAAGATTTCATTTGGACTCATTGACATTGCTTAGTAATAATAGACAACATCCACAGTAATGTGCTAATTTTGATACGCATCAAGTCACAGAAAGATTACAAAGAACGATTGCCATAAACATAATAAAAAAACTAGCTCAGAACTTCAATGTTTTGTCTTTTGTACTTTAACTAGAAGACGGTTTTCGAACAATCAGATCCAGTTCAGCAATTCTTTCTTCTGGTCACTACCAGAAGAGTTACAGTAACGATTATTTTGTGCCTACTACTTGGTAATGGATACGCTACACCAATACTACGACCCAATGAAGCTGATGAAGTAGTATTTCCCTTCGCAATCACTTGCGCATGAATGGCAATTCATTCTTTTTTTTTTTTTCTCGTTTTTAACCAAGCTCAGTATGCATATGGTGTCACTTCTGGAACTCCAAGACGGTAAAGAAATAGTCAATATATAGAGCCCTGAATTGAGAGAAACCTGCCGAGAGACCTATCTGCTTAAACTCTTGGTCAGTTCTGTTCTTACCCTTGGCCCCATATATTGTCATGATAAATATGTCGTTTTCGAGGAGAGCTCGAGTTCTGTGACTGTCATCTGAATGCGTTGGCAACACTGGCTCGCAAGCTATCAGCTTCCCCCCAGCTGGAAGCACCTTGTAACAGTTCTCCATTATCTGCTTGCATTCTTCATCCTTCCATGTACACAAAATCCACTGCCAAAAGAATCATTACATAAAGGACGAATCTAGAATTTTTTTTAAATTAGAGCAAAATTTTAATAAAAATTTTATTTTCAATAGAAGCACAATTTTAATAGAAATACAAAAAAAAAATATAGAGACAAAATTTATTTTTTATAAGAAAGTTATCTGAGGCAGTGGGGCAAGTGTTCCGATGTAGATCCGCCTTGATTACATACATATAACATATGTAATTCAGGTCTTACGGGCCCGTACTGAATTATGAACAATAAGAGTTGACTATATTAAGATGGGTAGAACCTATATTATATATATAGTCATTATAGCTGTCAGAAAGTAATTTGGTCTTTCGAATGTCTGACATGATCGCTGGTCTGATCTAAGAGGTCAGAGAGATAGTAAAGCTTTCCTATGTTCAATGTGATAGGCTGACACCACAGAAACAAACGCGAACTTTAAATCAATGTGATAGGCTGACAGGACATCATTAAAACAAGCAAATGTGGGAAGGAAAGAAGATGAAATCATGTGTTTCACTTACTTTCATCTATCTACACATTGATCCCACATTTTATGCGCAGATGAAATGGGACATAATAGAGTATAAACAGAGTAATTCAAACAGGACATCTATTCCGAAGGAAAGAACATGCAGAGAGAAGAAGGATTTTCAAGTATTAGAAATAGCAGAGGAAAAATCTCTTACTCACCTTCATAAAAATAGCATCCGCGCCAGGAATTGCCTCGAACATGTTCCCACCTATGTGAGTAACACCTACAACCACCATCCTGGTTATTTCAAAATCTTTACTTACCCTAATTGCTTGATATTATTATATGGTCCCATTTACTAAAGAGGGCAAATCTTTAGATACGATTGCTTGATAATTGGTACAGGGAAAATGAGAAAAGAGAAAAGTTATGTTTGGCAAACAAGAGATTATATTAACTATTAGCTGATTATATTTGACCGGTTGCTGTTAAGTAAATAATATAAGTTATTTATTAAAAATAGTTGGTAAAATTAACTATTTAATATTAACTGTTAATGTGTAAAATAACTTATAAGGACATGCATGATTTTAAAAAAATTATAAGAGCAAAAATATTATATTTCTTAGTATTTTGTGGAATATTCTTATAAGAATTTAGATTTTAAATATTTAATTTTACAAAAATTAAGTTTATAACTTTAATAAAAAACATAATAATAATAATAATCTAATATTAAATTCTCTATTAATATGAATGATGCGCCAAACTACATCATATCAATATTTTTTAAAAAAATATGTATGAATTTTTTATTTAATAAATTAAAAATATCTATAGTTATAATATGACATAGAAACGATATATATCATAATTTAAAAATTATGAAAAAATATAATTAATTTTTTACTTATTAATTTTTAGTTGATTATTTAAAAAGTTCGTTTTAGGAAACTTTTAAAAACCAACTTATTAAAATTAAATATTTATCAAACACATCAATAATGTTTTAAAATAATCAAAATGTTAATTTTTAATCAATAAATTAAAAATAGATAATTTTTAAAAATAATCAAAAATTAACTTTTAATCAATAAATTTAAAAATAGCTATTAACTGCTTGGCAAACACTTCCAAAAATAAAGAAAGGGTTGGTTAATTCTTCCAAAACTTTAAGAGCGTTATATTTATGGCCCTACCCTATGCTCTCTACCCTCCTCAGATCCTCTGGTCCCTACCCTGTGCTAACCCTGAGCCAGGTTGGCTCATGCTCTCTACCCCCTCAAATCCTTTGGTCCCCTACCCTGTGCTAACCTGAGCCAACCAGGGTAAGGGACAGGGACGGAGCCAGACTCAAGTTTAAGAGGGGGTCGGAGGCCGGGAGCTGGGGGCCAATTCTAAGGGAGGGCCGGGGGCCAACATTTAAAAAATATCCTTATTTATTAAAAAATTATATAAGTATATTTTTAAAAAAAAAATTGAAAGGGGGGCATATGCATAGCTCCGTCTCTGGTAAGGGATCACGTCCCCTCTCTACCATGCTGTTTTGGTACGAGTATGACAGACACGTGAAAGATCGGAAAAAAAAGGGGTTATTTAGGGTTCTTTAACATCTTTTCTTACCAGGAATTTTGGGTGCTTCAGCAACAACCTCAGGCAGGTCAAAGTTAAGGCCTTGAATCTTGGGATATTTTTGGACTATCATTCTGAGACAATCCCCTGCACTCCCACCTACGTCAACCAATCTCTCAACGCCTTCAAACCCATCGTAACCGTCCAAAAACGCTTTCATGAACGGCACAGATACACCGGCCATTGCCTTCTGCATCAACTCATTCATTTCCGCCTGTTTCCCGTAGTAGAGGTACGCAGGCTCGCCGTTTGCCTTCACAAAGGGCTCCGTCGTGGAGTCCATCACTGCCTCGTGCACCATCGGCCACGCTCTCATCAGCGCGTCCTTATCACACTCCCGTAACAACGTGTTAACATAACTTCAAGTACATAAAATATAAGACCAAGTAAAGGCTATGTTTGTTTCATCCTACTTGGTGATGTTGGAGAACGTAGGGTGCGTAGGAGAGGCCGTCTGCGTCAGAGACGAGGGTTTTACCGACATCGGTGAGAGAGTATTTACGGACGGAGGCGCTGTCGAAGTGGTCAATGTGTTCAGAAAAGACGCCGTAGCTGGTCAGCATGCGGAGGATGCGTTGGAGATTCTCGGGGTCGCCTCTGCCGGTGGGGTTGACAGCAGAGAGGATCTCTGCGGCGGAGAGCGGGGAGTTGACGCCGCCTTGCCAGATAGCGTCGACGACGTTGAGACGGACGATGGCCTGCAGAGACATGGGGACACTGATCATGTTGGCGAGTTCTATAATGGCTAATCTTGCACTGTTTCTCTTCTCTGATCCCTCGTCTTCCATGGATTGAGAGTGAAAAAGATAACAAGGAAATAAGATTAGAATTTTGGAAAAGTCGAAATACTCTGTCCTTCTAATTTATACTATTCTCCATATATATAATACTCTGTCCCTAAACCCTAATGGCCTATTCGGTTGAGTGGAATATCTATTATTTAAAGGACCAGGCATTCAGCTATCTCAAATAGCTTATGTTCAAATTAGAGATGTATCCACCAATGGATGAACCACCACATTATGACTTTGATTGGGAAACTATTAATCAATTAAATATCCACTACATAGAAGGTGTTTATCAACAAAGTCAAAAAATTAATCAAGATTCATTGATAAAGCTCAGTTATCTAAGATAAAATTTAGTGATGACATCTACATACAAGGCCACAATTTCACAAAAATCTCTCCAGCTCGTCAAACAATTTGAAGCATCATTTTCTACCCTCTCTAGAGTATTCAGTGAATTATTAGAATAATGGAAGAATATGATCTGTCAACAAATTCAACATCGTCTAACTCACGAGTGCCCACTTTGCCTTACCAGTTTAAAAACAGACAAAGATGATAGCTCTATAGAAGTAATTATTGAAGACTAGTCATTATGCACTAAAGAAAAGCACCACTCGTCTTTGTTCATAATGTAATCCACCTGTCAAGATTTTATCCATATTGACCGGATGTCCAAGTGTTTTCATCTTTGTTTCTGAAGCTGGTTTTTCTAAGACTTGTTTATATTGAGGTCATAATAATGTAGTCTTGATAATTGGTTATTCCTTTGTTTGGATAGAACAAAACATAGAATATAAAATCCCAGGTTTAATTATTCCTACAGTTTAGGGAATAGCTAAAGATACCACCCCTTGTCTTTACCTATTCCGCCTACGTCGAGAATAGGTAAAGACAACCTTTCTCCCTTTTAGACAAGTTCTATCCCTCTCTTTTTTTCCCAACAACTTTTCTCACTCACACAGTAGCACCCCTCTCTCTGGGGTCTGGTCACATTCACACTCTTCGTCTCTAGCTTAGTGATTCTCTCTCTGTCTTCATGCTCTCGTCTCTTTTCTCCAGTCTCTAGTCTGGTCTCACTCACGCTCTTCATCTTTGGCTCAGTGGGTCTCTCTCACTCTTCACGTTTTAGTTTCTTTTCTCCAACATTTCTCTACCAGTTGCGTTAATTAGGTAAAGACAACCTTTCTCCCTAACATTTCTCGTCGCTAATTGATTTTTTTTTAAAGTTTTTCTTGTAAACCCAACTTGACCAAGTTTGTCTTTTGGAATTTATCTTCTTGTAAAGAGTATTTTCCCTATATCTGTATGAGTCTTAAGTGACCTAAGACTATTCTTTGCTTGCTTTGTTGTTTATTAGGAGTTGGCTTATTGCGTGTTTTTAAGTTGAGATGGTATTTTCCTTTTCCAACTTGATCAATTTTTGGTAACTGTGTACTTACCAAAAATTGATCAATTTTTGGTAAGTTGAGATGGTATTATCAAACGAGTGTGTTTTCAACTTTTAAAAACTTAGAAGTTAAACTTTTCAACTTGGTTTCTATATGATACAACTAGCCTAAGGGTTTATATTGACTAGTCATGAAAAGAAATAGAAAATTACAAACTAGTACTATATGTTAGGCTAAGGGATAGGCTAGCCAACTTTAGCCCTAGTGTTGAACCCCATTTCAGGAGCCTAACTATCGATTCCTGATACCGAAGAATGTTAGGCCCGAGTCCCGACCCCAAGGCTAATCCTGAGGTGACCCATCTAGACAGTCGTGTGAGATAAAAGTGAGAAGTATAGCAATTAAAACAAATCTCAACGTGGCAACAAAAAGGAGTTCGCAAAGTTGCAAAAAGGGGAGTTTGCTGCGGCAAAATATAGGTTCGCCGCGGCGAACCCATGGAGTTACCTCTATGGACCCTTCGGGAAAAGTTCACCGGAGCGACCTCTGGCTTCGTCGCGGCGAAAATCCTAGAATCTGAAATCCGACATCCAAACTTTCAAACATTCAAAACAAACATATACCTCCAAATCCAACCACAAGCTAAACATACTCATACACAAAAGGAACTCCAATTCTTCATGTCATTACAAATCCCAAGAGTTTGAACAAACTTTACTTACATAACATCATACATATCAAAGCTTAATACAATTACAAAATGATGCTCAATGTTGATATGCCTATAAAGCTATCCAAAATAGTTACTAACGTAGTACAAAGTCTTTAACTATCGTGGAGTCTTCGATGCCTTACAAGGATCAACTGTCGTTTTATTCTGCACCTGAGGAGGGAAAAATAATTGGTAGCTACACAGCTCAGTGGCTAATATATTTATAGTCATCAATAATTAGCACAAATTCAAGCATATGTATATATATATGTCCAGCAATTCTAGCACTCATACTATATTCAAGCAATTTACACATTCATCACATTTACTTCAATTCACAAATAACTTATAACATATAACACTCAATATGCTTCATACTTAGCAGTTCAATTATGCAATACACAACAAACGACTATAGGGTTCCATGAAACAGAATGAGAAAACCAAAGTTTACCCCATGAACAGAATGAGTCCATTTCTGAACTCATATGCCACAAGCGGGCAGCCAGGAGAAGGCTCTTGCCAGCGTGCACGTGACGAACATAATGGTTCCACTCTCGCCCAAACAGAAGTACATAATCATGCTTAGAATCATTTTATCGAAATGATAGCTTTCATGCTTTTTCTTCTTTCTTTTCATTTATATAGAATGCCAAGATAGATATCAAGGCATAACATGATAAAAATCATAATTTACTTATATCAAATGTCATGCTTCTTTCACGACATAACGAAATCAGAATCATTATAAATTTTCAACCAATCATTTTCAAATAATTAATCACATATTCAATCAAAATTTCATGCATCTTTTAATGTATAACATAGAACACACATATAGGCAAGAATTTGCCCAATCACACAATAACTGTAAATACATCACCCACTTAATTTCGCTTGACAATCCAAGTTCAATGTTGTCTTTCCTCTTGTTCTTGGATCAGGTCTACTTGGTTTTCTATAACAAACCAAGCTCACATTGAAACAACATTCAAAGGAAATTCATAAGTCTTCGATAATCAAAAGTTCTAAAATTAAACTATAACCCTTCCAAAACCCATACTTTCGGGTCAATTTTCCCATATTCGTTATGATAAAGTAAATGAAGAAATTTGGTAACACTTCCTTATAGAAAAAATGTTCTTCATTATCTTAAGTTTCTAACAAAACCAAACTCATTCAATTTGGTTCTGAAATATGGAAGTTATACCCCAAACATGTTGGAACTATCCTTATGTTGAAACAATATTCTATACTTATATTTCCGTCCAACAATTGAGGTTCTTAGAAACTGAATTAACTTTATTTCTTCATATAACTTGTATCCCTATGTTTCTAGTTTATGCCAAATAAAAAATTACTCAATTTGGACATCTACAACAAGCGTTATTCCCAAAATACCGAAACATGTATGTGCAGAAAAATTGATTTCGTCGCAGCAGAATCAGAAGTTCGCTACGGCGAAGTTGTTGGAGTTTGCTGCGGCGAACTTTTCCATAAACTCACTCCGAAGACATTTTTCGACATTCTTCATCTATATACTTTTCATCTTTCAAATATAACCCTTCTTAACCCTAAACCACCTCTTCTACTTCATTTCCAAGCTCATTTCAACCCAATATCACTAACAATTACATCAAAATCTATCTTTGATCATTAAATCCTAAAAGATTGAAACATTACTCAAACCATTCATCAACAACTTCTTACCCACAATAAACATTACTTTTCACTTCTAACTATCACTAAATATACTTCTTCTAACAAATCAAGAAGGGTTAAAGCTCATACTTAATTGTTTAGCTCCAAGATTCTTCAAATTCGTCAAGATCTTCAAAAACCCTAGCTTCCTTCTTTCTTTTCTTCGTCTTCTTCCTCTCTTCCATGACACTCTCTTCTCAAACAAGACAAAAATTACTTCTTCTTCTAACTTACGCTCTTAAAGATTGTAAAATGACCTTTGTGCCCTTCTATTTATGGCTTATGTCTTAAAGGCTTAAGTGTTATGCCAAAAATGCCCTTATAAATTCTTTCAACATTAATACCTTAGTTCCATCAATCCAAGCAATAACTCCTACTAGTATTGACATGCTAATTACTCTAAAATAATTAATCTAACAAGACCTCAAAATAATTTAAATCATGTTTAGTAATATAAATAAAAAAAATTTGGGGTCCAACATTTCTCCCTCCTTAAAGAATTTCGTCCTCGAAATTCTTACCTGAGTTATTAAAGAGATGCGGATACTTTTCTCTCATCGCTTCCAATGGCTCCCACGTGGCCTCTTCCACCGAATGGTTTCTCCACAGAACTTTGACTAGCTGAATTGTCTTGTTCCTGAGGACTTTCTCCTTGGTGTCCAAAATTTCCACTGGTTTCTCTTCATAAGTCAAATCCTCCTTTAACTGAACCTCTGAAGGTTGAACTATATGTGATGGATCAGATCAATACTTTTTCAACATCGATACATGGAAGACATTGTGAATCTTAGACAATTCTGGTGGCAAAGCTAACTTATAGGCCAAAGGCCCGATGTTTTCAATAATCTCATAGGGGCCTATATGTCTCGGACAAAGCTTGCCCTTCTTACCAAATCTCAAGACTCCTTTCCATGGAGAAGCTCTAAGAAACACTTTGTCTCTAACTTTAAATTCCATCTCTTTTCTATGTGCATCCGTATAACTCCTCATTCTGTCTTGAGCTGCTTTAATTCTCTGCTTCACCAATTTGATCTTATCCACTGTGACTTGTACCAACTCAAGCCCTACAATTTTCCTTTCTTCCTCATCCCAACAAATAGGAGTTTTGCATCTCCTACCATACAAAGCTTCATAAGGTGCCATTTGAATTCTCGAGTGATAGGAATTGTTATAAGCAAACTCAATTAAAGGCAAATGATCATCCCATGAACCTTTAAAATCTATAACATAAGCTCTCAACATTGCCTCCAAAGTCCATATTGTTCTCTCCGATTGTTCATCAGTCTGTGGATAGAAAGCTGTACTAAAGCGCAACTTAGTTCCTAAAGCCTCCTGTAAGCTTTCCCAAAACCTGGAGGTGAATCTCGGATCTCTATCAGAAACTATAGAACTCGGAACCCCATGAAGCCTAATTACCTCATCTCTGTATTTCTTGGCCAAAGCATTCAAGGAATCTGTCTGCTTAATTGGCAAGAAATGTGCTGACTTGGTTAGCCTATCTACAATCACCCACATTGTATCATGTTTCCTGTTGGTTCTTGGCAATCCCATCAAGAAATCCATTGTAATCTTTTCCCACTTCCATTCTGGAATAGACAAAGGCTTAAGCTTGCCTGAAGGTGTCTGGTACTCAGCCTTGACTTGCTGATACACTAAGCATCTATTAACATACTCTGTAATATCCTTCTTCATTCCTTTCCACCAAAAGTGTTCTTTTAAATCTCTATACATTCTCGTACTCCCTGGGTGCATTGCATAGGGAGCATTGTGCACCTCGTCAAAAATCTCATCTTTCAACTCTAATAAGTTCGGGACACACAATCTGTTACCTACCACCATCAGTCCATCTTCTCTTATCTCTATTTCCGAAGTTTTACCATTTTTAGTCTCTTCTCTAAGCCTGCTCAAGTACTCATCCTGTGCCTCCTTAATCTTCTCATTTAACATTGGCCTTACCCTAAAGCTAGCCAATATATACCCAGATTCAGCTTGCCTCAATGTCACCCGAAGTTTGGCTAATTCCTTCAACAAAGGAGTATATACTGTCCCCACATGTGCCACAGTCGATTTTCTACTCAGTGAATCCACTACTGCATTAGCTTTCCCCGGGTGGTAGTCAATCATCAAATCATAATCTTTTAGTAGTTCCAACCATCTTCTCTGCCTCATATTCAATTCTTTCTGGCTCATCAAATACTTAAGACTCTTATGGTCTGTAAATACCTTAGTAGTAACTCCATACAAGTAATGTCTCCATATCTTCAATGCAAATATTATAGCAGCTAACTCCAAATCATGCGTAGGATAATTCATCTCATAAGGCTTTAATTGCCTAAAAGCATAAGCAATCATCTTATCTTCTTGCATCAATACACAACCCAATCCCTTCCTTGAGGCATCACTATATACTGTATACCCATCATTGCTCGAAGGCAAGGTCAAAATCGGTGCAGTTGTGGGCCTATCCTTCAATTCTTCAAAATTGCTCTAGCAATCCTCTGTCCATACAAACTTCTGATTCTTCCTTGTCAATTTGGTGAGTGGAGCTGTTATTATGGAAAAGTCCTCCACAAATCTCCTGTAATACCCAGCCAAACCTAAGAAACTCCTCACTTCTGGTATATTCTTAGGTGCTTTCCATTTAACCACAGTTTCTATTTTTCTCAGATCCACATGCACTCCTTGTTCTGAGATTACATGTCCAAGGAATGCTACTTCCCTTATCCAAAATTTACATTTGTCGAATTTGGCATACAACTTGTTCTTCCTCAGTGTCTCCAAGGCAATCCTCAAATGCTTTTCATGCTCCTTATCACTTTTAGAATAAACCAAGATATCATCAATAAAGACAATGATAAATTGGTCTAAGAACGACTTAAAGACTCCATTCATTAAGTCCATAAAGGCTGTAGGGGCATTCTTCAATCCAAATTGCATAACCAAAAACTCAAAATGCCCGTACCGTGTTCTGAAAGCAGTCTTTGGCACATCAGACTCCTTTATCCTCAATTAGTGATAACCTGATCTCAAGTCTATCTTGAAGAAGACTTTTGCCCCTTGCAATTGATCAAACAAATCATCTATGCTTGGGAGTGGATACCTATTATTGACAATGACATGATTGAGCTTCCTATAATCTACACACATTCTCAACAATCCATCTTTCTTCTTTACGAAAAGGACCGGAGCTCCCCAAGGCGAAGAGCTCGGCCTTATGTACCCTTTCTCCAACAAATCCTCCAATTGCTCTTTAAGCTTCTTCAATTCTGTCGGAGCCATTCGGTAAGGTGGAATTGAGATCGGTATAGTACAGGAAAGAAGCTCAATGGGAAACTCAATTTCCCTAGGTGACGGTAGTCCTGGTAATTCTTCAAGAAAAACATTCGGGAACTCCATGACCACAGGAATATCTTCTAGCTTCCCCCTATCTACCTTTGTGTCTACCACATAGGCCAAAAATGCCTCATATCCTTTCTTCATCATCTTCTCTACCGTTAAAGCCGAAACAATTCTAGGCGGGCTTGCTTTTTTGTCCCCTATAAACACCACTCTTCTATCGTTTTCCAATACGAACTCTACTGTCTTTTGTTTACAATCCAGATGGGCATTGTACTTCTCTAACGTGTCCATACCCAAAATCACATCCAATCCTTCCATCTTCAATGGCATTAGGTCCACCACTAAGTGTTCCCCACCAATACATATCTTACACTCTCTATACACTTGACTAATAACAATATACTGGCTGATTGGCATACTAACCAGTAATGGAGTATCCAATGGGCTCAGATTTCTACCACACACAGTTATACTCAATGACACAAATGAATGAGTAGAACCTGGATCAATCAAAATAATCACATCATCATCATATAATTTAATCATACCAATCACAACTTCTGGAGCTGTCTCTACATCCTCCCATGTCATTGCAAACACCCTAGCTGGTGTTTGCCCCTTTGGTCTTCCTTGAGGGTTCACCCTCTTAGTTGCATCAGAACTGCCCGCTTCTGTTGCAGTCTTGTGCCCCACAATTTCAGATCTCTTGGAAACTTACATCTGACTTCTCTCCTGTCTTGCATACTGAGGACACTCTCTGGCCATGTGCCCCTTCTCTCCACATTTGAGACAAGCTTCAGTTAGCTTGTAGCATTCCCCTCCATGGAACTTGCCACAATGATCGCACTTAAGGACGGATGACTTGTCCCCTTCTTCCTTTCTGTTGCCTCCTACCGTAGAGGCTTGATGAGAATAAGTAGGAGTCCTCATCTGTCTGGACCTACTTGCACGACTGTTCCTCTCCTCAGACTGTATAGGGAAGCTCCTGGCACTCCTCTCTGGCATAGGAGTACTAGTACTACCTCTCCTCTTGAACTGCTCTCTCCTCTTTCTCTTTTTGTTCACAGCACTTTTTATATTCTCTATGTTTTCAACCCTTAGTGCCGCTTCAACTAACTATTGAAAATCACAAAAGTTCTGTACCACTACTTTCTCTCGGATGACTAGATGCAAACCCGATTCAAACCTACAGCACTTAGCCGCCTCACTTATCATCATCTCAGTTGCATACTGGGTTAGCTGTGTAAACCGGCATTCATACTCACTCACCATCATCTCCCTCTGGGTAAGAATCAGAAACTCCCTCTGCTTCTGCTGAATCTACACCTCGAATAGGTACTTCTTATACACTGCTAAGAAGTCCTTCCATACCAACACTGGTGATAAGTGCATATTTTTCTAATTTTTATGTTTTAATTATTTCTTTTTATTCCTCTTGACAATCCAATTCTTGGGACTTAACTTGATTTGATGTTTTCTTGTAGGAAATTATGATCTTGGCATAATGTGGGACATTGAGAGGAAACAACAACTAATTTATGCCTTAGTGGAATTATGGGTTGCGTTTATTGGAGAGCAAATTTAAATTAAAGGGAGCAAACTAAATCAGCACCACATTAACGTCCACGCACAAGGAGGGTCCATGAATTATCTACTGGAGGGTTAAATCAAGTGAGACCAGCGTTAAGGAGACAGCAAAGCATTGGGGACGACGTCGCAGATGGAATAGCTGAAGAGTGGCGTTGGATTAAAAAGGTGGGCTTTAAATTAATAAAAGGAGAATCAGCATGAATTAGAAGAAAACAAGTAAAGCAACAGCTGGGCCCAAGAGCAACGTGAACTTGTAGGGAGGCTGTGAGTTAGAGAAGAAAAACAGCAACAATTAATGAAGAGGGGCCCACTACACTTGGGAGGAGGAACAAAAACCTAGGCCATTAAAAAGAAGAAGACCATCAACGCACAGGGACTTTTTTCTTCTGATTTTGAACAATAGTGACGGCAGCATAGGGAGGCACGACTTTTGGGGGATTTTTGCTCTGATTTTGGAAGCAACAACAGTGACGCACGCTACAGGAGACGCTGGACAGCCCTTACCGAATTTCCAGATTTCACTTTCCTTAGTTTTTATTTTTCTTCTTTGTTATGGAAAATATGTTATTTAAGAATTCTGTTTTGTTTAATTCAGTTATGAGTAGCTAAGTTATTTTTAGTCGGGGAATTCCAATTGTTATGCTTTGACCTGTGAGACCTTAATGTTCCGATATTTGGTTTATAATATTCGTACTGTTTCCGCTTTACTGTCATTGCTTATTATTTGATTCTGCGATTAGGGCCCAA
>JANKOD010000004.1:22399907-22412946 GCA_026284645.1 Erythroxylum acuminatum | reverse complement strand
CATACAAGTCGACTTATGAGTACTGTGCATGTGTAAGTCGAGTTACAGGAGTGTACAAGTCGACTTACACTTACACTCATATCTCTCCAAATCTCTTTACCCAAAATCTTCTTGGCTATACCCATATCCTTCATCTCAGACTCACTGCTCAATAACTTCTTTAAAATGTCAATTTCAACTTTACTGTTAGCTGCAATCAACATATCATCCATATATAACAACAAATATGTATATGAATCATCTAAAATCCTCTTATAATAGACACAGTTATCAAACTACTTGCACACAAAAGTATGAGAAAGCATGAATGCATCAAACCTCCTATACTACTGCCTTGGAGACTACTTCAGAATGTACAAGGATTTTTTTTCCATAGATATACATGCTCTAGTTTCTCATTATTAAAGAACCTCTCTGAATTTGACATACAGATCAATTCTTCTAGGTTTCCATGTAAGAATGTAGTTTTGACATCAAGTTGCTCTAACTTCAGGTGGTTTTATGCTTCATAACTGGCGAGAACATTTCATGGTAGTCAATCTCTTCCTTTTATGAAAAAATTGGCCACAAGCATTGCTTTGAACCTGGATGGTTTAACTCCAAGAATGCCTTCTTTCCTCTTGAACACCCATTTGCATCTTACTGATTTTGCACCTTTTGGTAGAGATACTAGATCCTAGGTTTTGTTCTTTTCAAAAGACTGCATCTCTTGATTCATTGCAATGAACCATTTCGATACTTCTCAACTCTCAATTGCCTCCTTATATGATCTAGGTTCATCAAAATTAATATTCTCTCCTAGTGTCAAAGAAAATGCAACAGAATTAGTATCAATAATACTAGCACAATCAGCATACCTTACATGTTTTCTAATTTCCCTCCTCCTTCTCCTTGCTACTATACTTTATGAATCTTGTTGTTCTTCCCTGGCCTGTTGAACAGGATCTTTTGTAGTCTTGTTTGGAGTTTCAATTTCAAACTCCACCTTCTAGCTAGCACCCTGATCTTTATTACCTGCATGATTATCATACTCCGCTTTCTGACCCATCATAGTAGATTCATCAAATGTCACATCTCTACTAATAATAAATCTCGGAGTTCTATCCTTTTTCTGCACACCACAGTCTATACCCTTTAACTCTAGTCGCATATCCTAGAAATATGCATTTCATTACCCTCAGCTCTAGTTTACCATCATTCACTTAAGCATAAGCAAGATAACCAAATATATGTAGGCCAAAATAATCAGAGGGTTTACCGGACCATACCTCTTGAGGATTCTTAAAATCTATTGTAGTTGATGAAGATCTATTCACCAGATAACAAGCAGTGTTAACTGCTTCAACCCAAAACTATTTAACAAGCTAGCATTTAGTCGCATGCATCGAGCACGCTGCAGGAGTGTTTGGTTCATACATTCTGCAATTTCGTTCTGCTGTGGTGTATGTCATACAATGTGTTGCCTCACTATACCTTTTGTCTTGCAGAATTCGTTAAATAGTGCATTGCAAAATTTTAACCCATTATCTGTTCTAAGTGTCTTGACTTATTTTATAGTCCGTTTTTCAACCATAGTCTTTCACTCCTTGACCCACCCAAACACCTCATCCTTAGATTTTAGAAAAATACACCCAAACGTTGCTAGAGTAGTCATCAATGAATGCAACCAAGTAACTACATCTGCCATGAGATTCAACTGAAGAAGGACCCCACAAATCTGAATTAACATACTCAAGGATTTCTTTCGAGGTATGGTTTCCATAATTGAACGTGACTCTGTGTTACTTTCTCATGACACAAGCATCACAAAACTTCTACTTTCCGGTCTCTGCTCCATCCAACAATCCTTATTTGCTCAATATTGCCAACCCTTTTTCACTCATGTGCACTAGTCAACGATGTCATAACTCCATACTATCATTATGTTTCTCTAAGGATTGAGATATTGCCACTGTTCCCATCAATGAACTACCCATCAAAATATAAATTCCATGATGTAGTTTGCCTTTCATCACTACGAAAGCACCCTTCAGAATTTTCAATTGTTCATCAACACCAGAGAAACCATATCCTTGTTGTTTAGGGTTCCCAAAGAAATCAAATTCACTGGCAGATCAGGAACATACCAAGCATTAAGTTCTCTTATAATTTTGTCATGCATCTTAATGTGCACTGATCCACTACCCTTTACACTAATCTCCTTATAATCACCCAACTTTACTGTGCCATTCAACTCCTTGAATGAAAGAAACAATTTGCAAAAGAAATTCATGTGATAAGATACACCAATGTCCATGACCCAGGTTTTTGCAGAACTAGAAGTACTGACAATCAAAACATCATTGCCCTCTCCTTTATCGGAGCTATCCTGTACTACTACAGCACTACCACTACTACTTAATTCTTTCTTCTTGTTTCTCTTCTTTCACTGTGGACAATCCTTCCTCATGTGCCCCTTCTCTTTACAGAGAAAACACTTAATTGCTTTAGCACTTGATTTGGAACATGACTTACCTTTCTTGCCACCCTCTTTTTTAGTGTTCCTACCCTTGCTAACAAAAAGCCCTGCTTATGCACCATCTTCACTAGAACCAGAGACCTTTCTCTTTAATTCTTTAGAATGCACAACATCCTTCACATTGTTAATAGAAATACTATCTCGCCCATGCAACATATTGTCAACAAAATTCTCATAGGAATTTGGTAAAGAGCACAAGAGAATAATAGCTTGATCCTCATCATCAATATTATCCCAACGCCTTGTAAATCTAAGACAATTCGATTAAAGTTATCAAGATGATCTTTTACTTACATACTTCTGCTTCTAATTTAAACGATTTGTGAGATTTCTTCTAAAACTTGCTTTCTAGTTTCGCCCACAATCTCGCAACAGTTGTTTTATGCGTCATCTCGTGCAACACTTCATCGCTCAGACTCAATAGTATCGCGCCATGCGCCTTCTCTAGAATTTCATTCTTCTCCTTCAACAATTTCTCCGGCAATTTCTTGAACAAAGAGGTTAATGTGAGTTTTACTTGGACATTGCATTGCATCTTTCATGGGTTGACATGGGCTTTATCTATGGACCAAAGTTTAATAAATATTATCCGAATTTAGAGAGACGGTAAAAGGCTCCACTGTGTTCTTCATCATTTTATTCTAAAACTGATGTTACGAAAAGTATATTGGTTGGGGGACGATTAATTGGTCATCAACTAAGAATGCAAGTCATGAAGGTTATTGAGATCCTTTTCTCAATTGCTAATGAACTAGAGGAGGAGTTCTGTGGCCATCCTTAATGAGTATTTTGTCATGATCAGAATTTCTTTCCTTTTATCTTTTTTATGGGGAATAAATTCAGTTTTCAATCATTTATGTCATAAGCTTATGCGACCTCAGGTGTTTGGCATGGTGAGATCCAGGCTCCATGATCAACCAACAGCCAGTTCCTTGCGTTGATTAAATGTGCCCGTAGGAGTATAGGTGAGTGATATGTAACGGCCTATAAAATGGAAGGGGGAATGGCATTACCGTATTGTGGTGTGCAATGAGAACAACCGCCGTCAAAGTAGGACGGTAATGATTCGAATCGCTTCGTAGTTTTAAGAAGAAACTAAGAGATGAATAGAAGTTAAGTTGTCAATTGTGCGAAAATAACATGAAAGCGATGTATATTTTATGCAAATGACGAAGTCTTCATTCGTGGAAAATATACCCAAAATGTCCAAATAGTTTTAGCTGTAGCAGAGTTCATAGTTTCCTAATTAATCCTTGGAACAACATTTTTATGGGAAAGCTAGGAGAGGCTAATCATGAAAGATGGACCCCTAAAAGGCATCACACCGTTTCATTTGATATGAGATGATTATTATTTAATATTCACCTACTCCTATAGTTGATTCGTGGAAGATGGGCTCTAAGAGCTCTCCATTAATGTACCCATCAATCCACGTCCATCCCACCTAATTGCTTGCCTTGTTATCTTATAAGATGTCACTGAAAAGAAGAAGAAAAATGTTTTCTTCAAGTCTCTTTCTTCACTTATTTATGATGTAAAAAATTTTACAGAAAAAAGAAAGATTAAATTAACTGAAAAATAAAAGAAAATGGTTATAAATAATCTATTTGTTCTAAAGCAGTTGTGTACATAGTAAACAAATAAAAGGTAGTTCATTATGCGAACTGCCCATGTGGTAAGGGGACCCCCATGGATACTATAAAACAGATTCCACAAAGACTTTTCTTTTTTTTATTTTCTTTAAGTAATAGCCATGTACACATTGCAACTATCCATAACGAATGTGCATTATTGATCCTTCACCAAGACAATTTTGCCGTATGGGACCCCAAACTCAAAAGTGAAACTTACTAACCCTTTTTTTTGTTTTAACTTTGGAGATACCAAACGCGAAGGGGGCGTCATCTTGAGCTCTTCAGTCCACTACGAAACACTGTTTCGAGTCACCGTTGCTTCTTTCAATCGTATGTACCAAAAGAGATCAAAAAGAAAAGAAAAAGTTGAACACTAGTTAAGTTTGTGTTAAAAAATAATGGTGGCTTTTTGGGGTGAGAATAATGTACTGAAGTTTGGTTTCTAGGAAGAGCCAAAAGGTGCCCTGTGAGGAATGCCTTTTCTTCTCCTTGAATTAGAAGAAGGTCGAGGAGGCGTGGGCGGGTAAATGTCTTGTCGTGAGCCTTCACGCAATTCTTCACTCTTTCTTGATTTGCCTCCTCTACTTTCCATTAATTCCTCATTCTTAGCCTCTAAGGTAAAGCTTGCATCTTCATTTCTCTTTATTCCCACAAGCTATACACACAAATTTTGTTTGTTATGAAAATGCTACGGAAAACAGTTAGGTGGGTACATGTCCATCATTAACTGGGTTTCCCTCCAGTGACTTGAAGAAAAGTTTGCCACATTATAGTCCTGATTATAGTGAGACAGTGCAACAATCCGTGCATGTTTACAATGTGATCAAATCATTAGCAATGGTTGATAATTGACAATGGTGGGTTGTTTCAAATGTGGGTAATAATTGTGACCCTCTAATGAATCATGAATGGTGTTGATGAGAATTATTTTCTAGATCAATATAATCAAGGCAATGCCAAATGATGATGATGATGATGGATGAAGAAGATGATGGGTTGGGGTTTAATTTAGTTACCTTACATCCCAAGGAGCAAAAGCGAAATGGGTCCAAAAGACTTCTCCCACAAATTTCACAAATATGAGCAACTCCTTTCCCAGATTTTGGCTGTGGCCTCTCATTGAGAAACAAAACTCTGGCACTGTTGATCACATAGGTTTGAATCCCACTTATGTCCAATACTTTCTGTATCTCTGAAACCCGCACAACATCATGGTATGAAGATCTCCTTATCTATATACCCATCAACCAACCACAAACATACACATTATCCATTTACAGCCAAGTGAACAATGAGCTAATGTAAAATGTGAAGCGAAATCAAATTAACCCACCTGAATAACTTGATGGTCCTTGTGCCTAGAAGAACGGCAATAAAAGCAAAATGCATCACCTGCACAATCCAAGCAGTACATGTTGCATTCACTCCTAGCCGCATCTCCATGTGTTCTGCAGACGGTGAAAAAGGCGGAGCTTAACAATGACTCCAACCACGGAGGAACCAACATCGTTTCCTGCTGTAAATATCATAAATTTAGAGGGGCATTGCTTCAGTTTACACAAGAAAGAACTTTGGTCAATCGAAAGGAAATTGCCAAAACCAACATTACCATTTTGTGCGATGGTGGGTTTGGAG
Source organism: Erythroxylum acuminatum (assembly GCA_026284645.1). Taxonomy (NCBI): domain Eukaryota; kingdom Viridiplantae; phylum Streptophyta; class Magnoliopsida; order Malpighiales; family Erythroxylaceae; genus Erythroxylum; species Erythroxylum acuminatum. The sequence goes on along the minus strand of JANKOD010000004.1, from coordinate 22,407,159 downwards.
CAAATGAGGATGGTTTAATTGCTGGAAACAACGTGATTGTCTTTGCAAAAGGAGTGTGGTGTTCACTCGGTGAAAATGGAGAAGACTTGGAGATCAATAGAGAGAGAGAGAGTGAGAGAGAGAACCAAACGACTTAGAAATTAACAAAAACAAGGCATAGACTAAGGGACAAGACTCCTAAAACAAACACAGGTAATGTGGTTTGACGGCTGAGATTGAATGTGGTGGCTCAGAATTGATCAGAACAGTTTGATGAACAGTCTGGGTTCGGTGCGGTTGACGCTTACGCTGCTTTTGGATCTTCTTAGCGTCTCTACGTAGGCACAGAGGTCGGCCACTTGGATAGGCACGGACTTGATTAGCTGTTCACTTAAAAGAACTCGTCCCAGTGTTGTGCCACGTGTCGATGAATACCACGTGTCTCGATCTTGAGGGCCATTTATTGACGGCCCCAGACTCCGTTCTTGTTACTAGAGTTACAGATGATCAGGTATGCCGTGAAACTAACGCTTTGATGGGAGACTCGGAAATTTTGGCTCATGATTGATGGCTTTTGTTATCGACACTAACCCTTCTATTTTTACGACAAAGATACATGAAGAAACGTGTTTTTTAAACTCTAGTCAAGCAAATACTAGTACATATCAAGAATTTAATTCCCATTAAAAGGTTGATGTTTAACTAATGAACTTCAGACATTCTTATTATCGGGATTAAGAGTTTTCAAATACTTCCTCCGATTCATAATAAGTGTCGTTTTAGAAAAACACACGCTTATTAAGAAAGCCAATGAAATTATAGATATACCCTTATTAATACTCCCATAAAGTTACCTTATGACCCCGTGAAGTTATTAAATTGTAGTCTTAAAGTTGTGATCTGTATAATTAAGATGAGAGAGAAATTAAAGGTTAATTTTGGAAGTAAAATTATAAATATACATACTTGTAAATACTGGCCTCTTAACTATACCTTGAATATAGGGATCTAATTCTTTACTGTTGACGCGCGCAATTATTCTTTTCGAGTCAAGTTGGACTGCGTACTTGTAATTCTATACAAATTCATGGCCTAATGTGGAATCCTACCTGTTTCCACGTGCAACCAAATTCTATATTACGTTAATGGCATCCGGTTTAATTACTCAGGCAGGTAGAGTGGACATATGTTTCTGCATAATTTGAGGCGACGTCGTCGTTAAAAGACAATTTTATGAGAACTCTATAGATTGATGCCAAAAGAAGCATAATAGATATGATAATAAGGATTTGCCGGCTTCCATATATATATATATATTCTTCGTCTCGGTGGGTTCCAGCATGTAGTAGGAAAATAAAGTTAATAAATTAATACTACGTTGTTATTATTAGCATTTAAAAACACTCCAAGGAAAGATTCACATTGAAACAAGACCAATAAATAATAATGTGCATAATGTCGATTGTGGTTGCTGTAACACGACAACATTGAGCTGGATCTGTCACAAACCTTCTGAATTCACTTCAATTTTCTTTTTCAAAGGACCATGACGATTAAGAAACGTTGTAACCAAGAAGAAAGCTGTAAACCTTAATTTCTTGTACAATCTGGACAAACGTTTTCATAACGTCTTACCCTTAATTATCATCCAAAGAAACAAAAGATACTCTCATTTACCATGTTGTGATAAAAAGTTGTTTCTCTTTATTTTCAAGATAATTTTGATAGCTTCATTGACGATTATGAGGATTCATATTCTTGGCAATAGATAGATTTTTAAAACATGTGGGTCATTTAGAAACAGTCTCTATTAATTAAGAGTAAGATTGCGTACTGCTAGATCTCTCTAGCCTCATATCTCAGTGAAATTTCTACTAAATATTATTGTCAATGTCGTAGATGCATGTTTAAAAGGAATATACAAATTATCATAGATACTATGCAAATTAAATTAAAGAGTAAGAAAAAAAAATTTCATGCACATGCAAAAACAAAAGTTAGGTGTGGATGATGGGGTGGTGCAAAGATTTTTATCCATCCAATCATAAGAGAAGTAAAAAGGAATGTCCTTAGAATATCGTACTTTAAAATAAATACTTTTCCTCAATAATGGCCCCCAGGAAAAAAAATTAAAAAGAACTTAGTATTCAGTTGATTTTTTCGCTTCAGTTCCACAATTCGGTCTGTACTCTTTTTTTCCCTCGAATTAAAGAACTGAGTTCAGATCTCCTGTTCAATATTATGGTATCTTATTGTGTCCAATAAATCTTAACTATTTATTTATGTGGGATTCACATGAAGCCCGCGTGGGTCCTGCGAAATAAAAAGCTGAGATTCTATAAGACATAATGAAATAGAGTAAAACTGGACAGAGAATCTAATTTCTAAAAAACTTGGTATGAGTTTGAGTAGTACAACTGAAGACACCTTTGTGTGTAGAACAAGTAACATGGCCATGGGAACGTGAATCATTTCTTCCATTGCGCTCACTCGTTCTACGAAGCGATAAAATTGGAAGAACATCCTAAGCAACAACTGGGGTTTAACTAACTTAATGTAATTATCCAACCAAATTCATTTACCTACACATCATGCGATGCCAGATGGCGAGCAAAGGCAACTTTTATTCTCAATTACTTTGGATTGGGTTTTCAGTCGATCAAATCTAGTAAACCCAGGGGGCTATATAAATGCTCGTAGAAAACCGAAGGGACTTGCTAACCACCGCTGGAGTGTGACTTGATGACATTGACACGGGTGGTTCAAGTACTGCTTGTGCTCTTTTCTATCATGTTGACCGTTGGCAATACCTTAATAATTAAAAAAGTATATTTAGACACTAAAAACAAATTTGAATTCGATATATTTTAATTATTTTAAATTAATATATTTATTTATTAATTTTTATAAATTAAAATAAACTAATTAATTTATATTTTAATGGTCATTTCAAATCTATCAATTTAGTTTTATTAAATCTTTAACACATATTTTATGATGATTTAATTTAGATAGTATCTTTTAAATTATAAATATTATATCTTATCGATTTAACTTTTGGTCTTATTTTAAAAATATTGATATACCTTATGCCTCTTAACTAGATAAGAAAGGCAGGTGCAAATAAGGGGGAAAATCAAGCAATTGAAAGCTTTTTGTTTCTAGAGATTATGGACTTAACCTAAAGCAAATATGGGTCAACATTTTAATAATAATTTATTGAACCTATCAAATTAATCAAAATGTCAGAAATTGAAGGGCAATATCTATTAGTAATCTGTCGGTGGTCACTCTAGGCCACTCAAGAGCTCCTAAAGTGGAGGATTAGGAGTGTTTATTATAATGAACTCCTTGAATACAACCAACGGTGAAGGAAAAAAGGTCATATTCTAATAGTTGTATATTATTTATTGAAGGTGTTATTGGTTAAGAGCTCACCATCAGTTTGATGCATGTGGTTCACCTCCTGGATTTTTAACACAGATTCTTTACGAGTGCGAGAAGCGAGGATTAGCAAGGGTAAAATAGGTGCAAGAGTACGTTATTGTAAAGTTTAAGTTCCTGTCAACCTCTGATTCTGAACTTGATGTTACAGTTCAGGGGTGCCCATTTTGTCCATTTAATTATGCCTGTAGCATTGGTCGTTGATGACATTAATTAGGCTTTGAAGCATACATGTTCCCATCAAAGTAAAAATTGAGGTGAAATCAACCTAACTGTTTTTGTTAAAGCAAACAATACTGTTAATTGGCTGTTTCACCACAATAATTTAAGCTGTTGTGTGAGGTCAACTTAATTGGTTTTATATATTAACTAACACACTCCCTCAAGTGAAAACCATTTGGGCTTGAAACTTGCACAGACTTACTTAACCTTGTGCTGAATAATAGGTGGGTGGTAGGATTTGAACTCACGACCATTTGGTCACAAAGACTCTGATACCATATTAAGTGACCGTTTCACCACAATAGTTTAAGTTGTTGTGTGAGGCCAACTTAATTGATTTTATATATTCACTAACAAATACAAAGAGGATGACGCCTGGTAAAATGGCCCAACTGCGATAACAATTTGACATCCAAGTATCCAATTCTACCAGAGGATTTAAAATGAAGTCGCTTTTACAATTATATTTGTAGATTAAAATTTTATGGCCACATTAGGTGCAGAATTAGTTCAATTGAGCACGATCATACTTTGAGTGTCATGTTATTAACAAAGAATGCCTAATAAAACATTCCATTAGTTTGAAATTAGAAACTGTTTATTAAAAGCTTTAGTAAAAGTAAGAAAATGGGAAACCGATTTGCAAAAGTTGTACCAATGACATTGAAGCGTACGCATTTTTAATTTCTAACTTCAAAAATAATAGGCTATTGTTGATAGAATCCAAGTATTAGGTTAAGTTACACGCAATGAAATTTAGTTGTATGACTAAGCTATTTTTATCCCCTGTTCCTGACAGGGCCCTCGCCCCAGAATTTCAGGAACTGATTATCCCGTAAGTTAGAAACAGCCGTACAAGTCGTGTTTAGAGACCACAAGGAGCAAATGTGAAGCCCCTGAAGGAATAAAGGAGATGCTTCTCTGACAGGGTTGCGGTTGTCTTTTCCTTCATTGGTCACTACCGACGAAGTAGGTTGTCCAATCACTGCCCAAAAGGTCACTGAGGCCCTTCATTTCGGTGTCCGTTTGTTGATGCTAAAATGACGTGTGGCCCTACAAGTGACATTATGTTTCATCCATGAAATGAGGCAATCAAAATGGCTTTTATAACATGAACTATCAGTATTTGACATTTCAAGGCGCAAATAGACACCTCATCCTCATCACCAAGTGTGGACGTTCGAATTGTCAACATTGGTTTTGCGCTTGGCTTTTCACTATATTTGATTGACAGCCACAGAAGTTAAAACTTTTTTCCAGGGCTAAAATAAATAGGCGTATGGAACGTAAGATACAGCCAATTTTCATCTCCATCTTCTTCGAATCCGTTAAGTTCTATATAGCATTGGTCCCTATATCCGCCTTGATCTATTTGAGATCAATCGACCATTATCACCAAGTGCCGATTAACCAGCACTTGTCAAGTTGTTTGAGCATTGCATACCATCATCAGCTTTTTGTTAGTTTGGTTATAGCAGCGTCAATTAAGTCAGTCAATCAAGAAAGAAAACTTCCAAAGCTTTCTTGATTGACTGACTTTAGGGAAGTTATAAATACAGCATATTGACTAGACCACATCAAGGATTAGAAGTTGGATTATACAATGCTGGCCAAACGCATTGTCTAATTGGGATACCCCATATATTTGGACGGTAAGTTCAGACATGACCACAACTGAGCAAAGACCTGTCACTTCTGGGGAGTTAATGTGATGAAACGGATTCTTGTTGGCTTTTTGCTTGATAAACTTTGGAAACTAGTTAGAGAAGCCGGCGCTGGATTTTAGGATATGTTGGCCCCCCCTCCAAAAGTAATGTAACTTTAAAGCATTTCACATGGCCATGAATCTGGAAGCACTCAATCCCACAGTGTTCGTCAATTCATTGTGACACTAACCAATGTTTTGACTTTACTTCCCTTTGTTAAATTCTTAAGTACTATCTACTCCTTAAGAAACCGATACAGTGGTCAACTTTGATTCCCTTGCAAATTCCAAGGGCAGTTTGTAACATAATTGGGTTTCATTTTGCATATGAATTTATAGCTACATTAATTGCTGGCACAAAATGCATTAGCGAAAGCTTTAAGATATGTTGCCAAATGTTATTACCAAAAGCTTTATTTGTATTTTCTCGACATCTGGATATAGAAAATTACTTCCCTATCCTCTTCCTATTCAAACTCGTAAAATCAATCTGGACCCTGGAGAGCAAATCCATCGTATTATTAAATTAAATTTCTTCAGGTTGCTTTTAATGTCATATTGATAAGCCCAATTGTAATTATGAACCGAAAGCAAAAGAGATGGTGTTTTGACCCAGTGGATTGAGCCACATGAAAAGAAAATAAAAGACTTAAATTAATTAATTGCTTTGCATATCCTGTGAGGGTCGTCCTTTTCGTTTGACCAGGGAAAAGTAGATCCGAAAGCAATGACTCTGGGAAACTTGTTGGCAACTCTGGACAGAGGAAATGTCATCTTGATCATAGCGTCTGCTTTCAACATCAGATCGGATGATCTTACTTTATTTAAAAAAATTATATGAATATCTTGATGACCTTAACCAAATTAAGTGTTATTGAGTATCAACATCTTCAGTATATAAAAATTATTAATCTATAAAATTATCAAGGTTTGTTTTAAATAAAGATCTAAATCAACAAATATACATACGTCAATATTAGTGTTTAAATTTCTTAGACCCTCTCTAACACCTTGGATGATGGAGTTAGCCCAGTTGTAATTATGAATCATATGCACTTTGAGGTTGGCTCCACTCTTTTAAGTATAGCGATGGATCAAGTTAAGCCTGATCAGTTGATTACCTTTTCAAGGTACGATTCAAGTATAACTTAAAATTCAATCGACCTTATATCATGTTGTTTTCAAGTGATCCAAAGTCCACCCAAAGCCTGTACCCTCAGCCACCAACCCAAGTTGAACCAACATAAAATTCTCCATCCTGGCTTTATTCTTCTCTTCTCATCATTGACACTGATCATCCTACATTACAAGGAAAATAAAATTTAACAATGAAAATTACTGACAAAATATGAAAGTTGTTTGTCGGTAAGTAAATTCGGTGACGGAAATTACCAACGGAATGAGTTGTTAGAGAAACGGCCTTAGTTAATCTTTAGCAATGGAATAAAAAAATGTCCATCACTAACTTAGTGACATACAATTTCTAAAAAAAAATCATCGCTAAATTTGAGGACGGGTTTAGGATGCCCGTGACTCCAAGAACCATATTAGCTCTATTAAATCTAATAGAGCCATTATTTCATCTTAGTGTAGTTAATTGATTTCCTAAAAATAATTAATATTAACTTCTAGAACCAATTATTAAGTTAGTGGCTAATGCCACAGCCAAAAAGTCACTACTAAAAAAATTGTATTGGCAGTGAAAGGAGTAGGATTACCTCACTATTAAGACCTACCATCACCGTTAAATTCCATTGAAATTCCATCAAAGATCAACCATAACAAACTTATAAAGAGAAAAGAAGAAACCTAACTAACTTACTCTCTCTGATTCATAATAAGAGTCTTTTTAGAAGAATTTTAATTATTCAAAATAAGTGTCGTTTGCGACTTTTTATGCAT
>JANKOD010000004.1:22360888-22389412 GCA_026284645.1 Erythroxylum acuminatum | reverse complement strand
GGGTTGGCAATTTTCTAAATGACATGCAATCACATAATATCACATATTATTTGCATTCATTTATCCATTCATCACATAAACTAATACGCCACTTTTGATTGTCCATCCTAGAACACAAAAATAATTACAAGCCTTTTAGGCCTAAAATATTCTTCTTAGACTTGGATCTTCCGCTTCGAACCCTTCGTTCACATAACCCGACCCATTCGGTAAAAAAATGTAATGGCTATTCTTTTACAACAATGTTTTGATTTTCATAAAAACGAATTTTTCACTTTGAAAACAAAAATTCCAGCACTAGTTTTTCATCAAAATTGAAACTTGTCCATATGAAAAAAAAAATCTAGCACTTGTTTTTAATCAAAACAGAAACTTTTTGTGCCATAAAATCGAAAATTTGTAAACACAAAATTCTAGCACTTTGGTTTTCTAACAACCGAAACTTTGTCGATACACTTTAAACAAAACCGAAACCTTACCTTTTCATTTCTTCATCCATGGCTTCTTCATCATCATCATTACATGATTTTGTACATTATATAACCAAAGAAAAAATAAAGATGAAACCAAGGAGGAAACATGACGATGATAGGCCACCCTCCTTGTTACAAACCAAATGAACAAAACTTACAAGGTAACTTTAGAATCTATGGACAAACAAAAGAGCAAAACATACACCATATATATTTCTATCACATAAAAATATGCAGCATACAAAAATGATTTCCAACCCATGCATCACATATAGAAACAGAAATCATGCATAAGAAAATTGGCTCTGATACCAATTGTTGGATCAGAAAAATAAAGCATGCACAATTTCGATAAAACGGTAGATTTCAAAACATTTTAGAAATCAAACTTTTGCAGTGGAAGTAATATAACCAAATTAACATGCCATTCCATACAAGATATGGTATTAGGATAATATTTAACATAAGAACAAGATGGTAGAAATATTACCGACTCCTTCGCTACAGCTTTAACTCCTCGTTGTGCTATCCTATCCTCGGCAATGTATCCTCTCCTAGGTGATGTATCCTCTTCATGTTATTATATCCTCTTCTCGATATTATATCCTCGACCAATCCGATCTGCCACTTGTTCTTTTTAGGCAACTTGGTTAACAAGATCCTTTGGTGGGAAAGGAGAAGAAAACTTGAAGAGATTTTGCCTTAGAAAGAAGCCAAAAGATGAGACACCTCTAACGTAATTTTTGGCTATACCATGCAAGATAGGAGAGAGAGTCAAAAATGCAAAAACACCTTCTTACTTCTTCTCAATTTCGGTTAACATTAAAAGAAAGAAGAGATTTGCATCAAATGCATTACTTCTTTCTTTAATCAATCATAAAGAAGCCAATAAATGAGACTCTTCTCATTTGTCTTTAAGATGGTTGTATGAAAAGACTATTAACCTAAATGAGACATATCATTTTCGGATTTGTGATGAAAGAAGGAAGATGGTCCATCAAATGTTCCTCTTTCTTCTTTAATCCGATGAATGTTAATAGGTTACATGCTATCATTAAAAGACCACCATTAAACCATTTAATGATAAGGTTATTACTCCATTTAATGATGATAAAGCATGTTAAAAACCATCTTAAATGTAGCAAACCAAAGGAGGACGTCTCTAATGATATCCACACGAAGAGTGAAGCTTGAAACCTCTTAGGAAGAATGGGTAAAACACACACAAAATGCTAGCTTTGTGATGTATTCTTTGAGAGAGTGTTTGTAGAGAGTGAGAGAAGATGATGAACACTTCACCAAAAAGTCTTTTGTTTTTACACAACACGTCCACGAAAATTGATGTTTCTTACACCCTTTGGCCTTCCTCTAACCCCCCAACATCAATGGAGAGTTAGCGGGAATTAAGTGGCTTTTAATCCCACTTAATTTAGCATGAAACTTCCACCCCTTCTTTAAAGGGTAATTTTATCATCTTGCTTATGAAAGGGTAATTTTGTCATCTTGCCTAATAAGCAAGACTCACATGTGTCATATGATTCACAGTCAAATGAACCTAAACTACCACAATTGTGTAGCTTAATTATGTATCTCATATGTTGGATCCCAATCCAAAACCATTTTACTCATTCTTCGCATCTTCAATGCGTGTGACCCATTAAGTTCCCAGTTATGTTGGCCACTTGAATTAACACTTAATTAAAGCAAGTCATAAGCGGTATCTAGTAACACTTCATGACTCCCAATTGACTGAAAAGTTAGTAGTTTGACTATGACCCTTCCATAGACAATGTTCCCGTGCAATTCATCCTTTCACCATCTATACCCCACTTGGTTTAGAGCATAGTTAAAGTGTCAACTCTCACTAGACTGACTACATCACATCTAGCCTAAGTGATGTTAGTTCTTGTCCTCAAGGCTCATTAGTCAATTGGATATGTCATTGAAGACTATCTTCATGACGTTTCCACTCTGGCCAGAGATTTTCAAGTAATGACCCCAACAAGTATCCGTGGGTATCATCTCCTTCTATTAGGCGTGGTGAACCCTTTATTGGCTATTTAATTACCTTTAAATACCTCAAGCTGTACCCAATCACCACCTTATGAGCAACCTCTAAGAGGCAACGAGGAGTCAAAGTACATGATCAGTATCCAAGAGATCCTTAAGCACCTCAAGTTTAAGGATATTTGAACCATTGCTATGATGAGACTATCATTGACACTAGAATAGATTATCCATATGATTGTCTTATGGCATGTCATCCAATGTAATTGCTACTTTTAGAAAGCATTAACATATTAATTCTAAACAACTCATGCTTGCAGTTTATGAGATCCACTGCTTGATATAATTAAGGAGTATAACATGTGCTAGTCTATCCGGATTAATAATATCCCATCTCATTAATCTTATGACTAGGGATAATTTAGACACTAACATAATTACCTATGATAGGAATCTCATTACCATGATCTCATCATGATGTCCTTCATGCTAAAGGTGATTGCCTTTAGAGCTCTTCTCTAATATCCTTCTGCTTACACTAAATCTAATTGCCTTTGTATTTAATACTATAGGCAAGTACATGAGATTCATATCTCTTTTGAGAAGTTGGCTTAGTCAAAGGATCATTAATATTATGATCAGTAGGTACTCTCTCTATCTTGACATCATTTCTACTAATGATTTCTTTAATCAAGTGGTATTGCCTGAGTACATGTTTGGATTTCTGATTAGAACTTGGTTCCTTTGCTTGTGCTATGGCACCATTGTTGTCACAATACAACTGCACTGGGTCAACAATGCTAGGAACCACTCCAAGTTCCATGTTGAACTTCTTGATTTAAATTGCTTCCTTTGCTGCTTTTGAAGCGACAATGTATTTTGCTTCAGTTGTTAAATCTACAGTTGTCTCTTATTTGGAAGTGTTCCAACTGACTGCTCCACCATTCAGTGTGAAAAAATATGCTGACTGGGATCTGGTGTCATCTTTTTCAGATTGGAAACTGGCATTTATATACCTGCTCACAATAAGATCTCCTTCTCCATATACTAAGAATACATCCTTGGTTCTTCTCAAGTGCTTAAGGATATTCTTGATAGCCACCCAATAACCCTGTCTAGGATCTGACTGGTATCTGCTCGTAACACTTAGAGCATATAATACATTGAGTCTCGTACATAACATAGCATATATGATTAATCCCATAGCTGAAGCATAAGGGATCAAATTCATAAGAGTCCTCTCATTTTGCGTCTTTAGACACTTGGATTTCAAGAGTGTAATCCAATGCATATGGGAAGATAACCCCTCTTGGACTATTCCATGCTAAACCTCTTTAGCATATTGTTTATGTAAGTAAACTGAGAAAGACGAAGTAACTTCTCAGATCCATCTCTATAGATTCTTATATCCAAAATAAGTTGCTTCTCTAAGGTCTTTCATGGAGAAATTCTTGAACAACCAAATCTTGAGTGGCTGTAAAGTTAAGACATCGTTTCCTATTAGTAATATGTCATCTACATACAACATAAGGAATACGTTTTCATTCCCACTAACCTTCTTATACACACAAGGTTCATCTAGATTTTGTGAGAAACCAAACTCTTTGATTGTCTCATCAAATCAGATATTCCAACTCCTGGATGCTTACTTCAATCCATAAATGGAATTTTGAAGCCTGCATACCTTTTCACCATCACTGGATATGAAACCATCGAGTTGTGTTATGTACACATCCTCGGATAGATTTCCATTAAGGAAAGTTATTTTCACATCCATTTGCCATATCTCATAATCATAATGAGCATCAATGACCAAGAGTATCCTAATCGATTTAAGCATGGCTACCAGGCTAAATGTGCCATCATAGTCAACTCCTTGTTTTTTATGATAACCTTTAGCTATAAACCTAGCTTTATAGGTAACTACATTACCCTCCCTGTCAATTTTCTTCTTGAAAACCCATTTGAACTATAGGTTTTATCCCTTCAGGTGGTTCAACCAAAGTTCATACTTGATTTTCATACATGGAATCCATTTTGGATTTCATAGCTTGAAGGAATTTTTCAGATTCTGAACTCTTCAGAACTTCTTTATAAGTAATAGGCTCATCATCTTCTATGAGCAATATGTTATTATGTTCACTTATGAGAAATCCATATCTCTCTAGAGCATGACGTATCCTACTTGACCTACGAACTTCTTGTGTGTCAGAAGATTAAACTATTGTTTCATCATTATGAACAACAGTCTTAGGTTTAGGCAGTTGATCTGCGTCTATTTGAGCATCTTGAACTTCGATAAGTTTAGTTTTACTCTCATTGTCTTCTTTTAGAAGAAACTTTTTCTCTAAAAAGACAGTATGCTTTGAAACAAACACCTTTTGTTCAAAAATATTGTAGAACTGATATCCTATTGTTTCTTTAGGATATCCTACAAACAGACACTTGTCAGATTTAGTTTCTAGTTTATTTGACTGAATCTGCTTCACATCCAAACTTTCATGTGAGAAAGATAGGGTTTCTTGTTAGTCTACATCTCATACGGAGTAACATCAATTGAATTTAAAGGGACTCTATTTAACAAATAAACAACAATCTCGAGTGCATATCCCCAAAAGGATTTTGGCAGATTTGCTAAGCCCATCATTGACCTCACCATGTCCAATAAGGTTTGGTTTCTCCTTTTTACCACACCATTGTGTTGTGGTGTATAAGGTGGAGTCCACTGAAATATTATCCCATTATCTTTGAGAAAACTTAGAAACTCTTGGCTTAAGTATTCACCTCCTTGATTTGATCGAAGTGTTTTAATACTTCTGCCCAGCTATTTCTATACTTCATTTATGAATTCTTTGAACTTTTCAAAGGCCTCAAATTTGTATCTCATCATATTCAAATACCTATATTGTGAATAATCATCGATGAAGATAATGAAGTATATGAAACAACCTTTTGCATGTATGGACATCGGATCATATACATTTGAATGTATTAAGTCCAATAGCCCAACAGTTTGTTCACCCTTTCCTTTAAAGAGTAACTTTTTCATCTTGCCTAATAAACAAGATTCACATGTGTTATATGATTCATAATATTGTGACCCTAAACTACCACACTTGTGTAGTTTAGTTATGTGTCTCTCACTTATATGGCCAAGGAGACAATGTCATAAGTAAGATGATTTCACATTATGTAACATACCACTCCAATAGAGCATATTCTTGAACATCCTAGAGGATATTCGAGAAAATACTCTACAAAAATGATACATTAGGAAAATAAAAATAAAAATGAACTTACTCTTAGACATCGAGCATATCATAAGCATTCAAAACATTCATTTAATAGAGTTTATTCTAAATTTCCATCTATGTTGACATTTCACCTGTGAAAAACATAGTTAAGGGAAAGCTCAACTTTTCTCATTTAAATATCTTAACAAAGACATATACTGAAACCAGTTAGTGGTCTATACATCATTTCTTCTCATTTATTTCACACGCATAAAAGGTCACATATTTCATTATAATTCAGAATCTAACATATACATTACACATCAATTTAGAATTTAATCTTAGTACAAAAATGTGTGTCATGATATGGGATGCTAATGCAAAAGACTCTAACTAGACTCTGCAGATTCAGTTTATCATAACTTTGAGCCATTTTTGTCCCTAAAATGTAAGCACTAAACTTCTATTATATCGTTTTGGTAGCCCCGAACCTGAAAAACATCGTTGCAATTTTGATGAGTTTACGAACTCAATGAGTGAACCATCATCGATGCACTCACACAAGTCATATCACAAAGACAAGTTATATCACAATTTATTACACTTCAACAAATATATCATATAAGCCAGTGTTACATATCATATATCATTCTCCATTGACTTTTGATGTATTTCACTATTTCAAATCAGTTCAATTAATCATTTCAATTCAATCTTATGATGTATGTAGGGATGCAAATGTAAATGCGCATGTGTTTTCATTCTCATTTGTTTTGTTATGATCAAGTGCCTATCAATGCAATCTGTTGTCTCGTACCCTTTGTGGGTACTAAGTCCATGGCTGGCCTGTATCCCTTATGGATACCAAGTCCATGTTATCAGAGCCTGAGGCTCTTTTTCATAATTCTAAGCTCAAGGCTCTTTCTTACACATCGGTCACTCTAATCACAACTCCTTTATCTGGTTATGCATTTCAATATGGTGAGATGCGTCATTTCATAAGCTATGGTTTCATTACTTTTCATTTCTATGTGCTCATGCCACATAACTGACTCTTCGGACCTAAGTCTGGCATTTATCAATCAATTGTACATGCATTTTGTATTAAATATACAATTCATACAGAAGCACATATATGTGAGTTTGCATCTAAGTTGACTCATAGTACTATCTAAAAATGCTACTACCACGCTATTTTGGCAACGTCTTGATGTTGATGATCACCTTGCGTGTCTATCATCATGCAATTCATACATATATAGGTCATAAATCACTAAGTTGTTTCTTCATGTAATTATACAATCATGCACACATATAGATATATATCATGAGTTAACTTATCAAATTAGCACCAACTTGGTATCATAAACCCTTACAAATCAGTTATACATGTTACCATATCCAATGTAAATCAATCTCTCCACTATACAAAATAATGTGTGCTTATATACCTTCAAACCATTCAAACATTAAAGCTTATATACTATCATTTTGCAATCAGATTTATACTTTTAAGTAAACTTGATTTACTCCAAATTCATCAACCATGTATTACACTTCTCCTTGACATTTTCATGATCAAATAGCCTTTTATATCACACACAATTGTTACTTTAAATCTGAAATTTTCAGCAAGCTAGATATCTTAGTTCACCAAACTTTTTCCAACAATATGTATGTATTCATTTACCCAATTCTCATTCATAACTACCCCATGTTCTTCGATGCTCATTCATCCATACTTTATACACATTACACATGTCCTTAAGATCATATTTGCATTAAAAGAACACATTTATTCCTTTAACACATCATAATTTCCAGCTTTGAATACAACCACATCAAAACAGTCCATTCTTTAGTTTATGTCATCAATTAACTACATATCCTTATCATGCTCTTAACCAATTAATCAAGAAACAATCTAGGCTCATTCCTAGCCTTAATTAAGTCCAAGTACACCAATATAGATTGAATTTTCTCAGCTAGTTCGACATGTACACGTGGCTGAAATTAAAGTTCCAGAATTTGTCATCAACATCACTAATGTATGTAACTTTACTTCCTTCAACGATTCACGAATTTTACAAGCTTAGAGACATCACTAACACCTGAACTTTTCCATATTTCATGTCCTTTAAAGTTACTTCATTTCAATTTAACTTAACTTCCATATTGATTACACTTAGGCTCACAAAATTCTGCTAACTTTTTTCTTTACCATTCACTTTTTACAATCACATCTACAACCTTAAATTTTCCATATTTGAAAACACCTTTATATCACCTATCTTTAGCATGAATTCCTCATCAATTATACTTCAAATCTAAACTTAAATCATCCAGACAACAACCCATAAGCTATTGTTTTCGTACATCCAAAAACAGGACTGAAAAGTAACCAATTTAATCTTCATTTTTTCCAGTACATCGTTAACACCAATAACTCATTCAATTCATCCCTAATTAGCCATAATAAAAATATGCTAACATATACCACAATAGGTTAGTGTTTAACTTACTTGATTAGCTTGAATGCCACCTCAAATGTCAAGCTCGCTTAGCCTCACTTGCAAGCAAGAACATTTCAAGAACATTGAGGGGGTATGATGGGTTCGACCATGACTAGAAGAAAAAGACAACAATATATGTAACAATGTTCTGCCTCTATAGCTATCTTTATGATGGATTTTGCATGTGTTTTGGGGTGGTGATGTTTAGAACTAAGGCAGAAATTCAATGGTGTTAGAAAGGTGTAGGTTTCAGCAATGAGAGGGAGGAGATGGAGAGTATACGGCCAGAAAAATGACAAAAGAAAATGACCATGGAATGCATAAGTCATATGGTGTAGGATGAGTATTCCCTTTTTTTTAAGGACACTTGTCATGTATTAAAGTAAGATACATGTCCCCTCTTTAGATGGTACACATGTCGTTTATGATTGCAATATGTCACTTAATTCTCTAAGCCATATGTCACTCATTTCATAGGCTTAGTTATCCCAAATCTTCACATGTCAACTTGTCTTGTCACTTGAAGACATTAGAAATGCACAATCATGTCAAATTCATTTTGCAACTTTCATACCCCAAAACATGTCAATTAAGTGCATATAAAATCTTTGTCACTTCATTTTCATATTTCTAAATCATGATTCATGTGTGTATACTAATATTATGCATGTGAATGAAATCATAAAATCATATCCTAAATGCACCAAATTAATTATATAATGATGTAACTCATGTTACTCTGTATATTATGCACAAATGAAAGCTTCTAATACTCTATCCCTTACTAGTTTTGGAGATCGACTATTACAATTTTTGTGGATGATTATGAGTTATATATGAGTTACCTCAAGTGTATATTAAGTTTGCTATTATAATTAAAACTTATTTCTCTTGTCTTGTCAAAATTCTTAGAACTAATAATGCCATAGAGTATAAAAAATCAACATTATCTCAGTTTTTATCCCAGAATAGGACCATTGTTTAGTATTCTTATCCAAGTATCTCCCAACAAAATGAATGAGTAAAATGCAAACATAGACTTATCTTAGATAATGTTCGAGCCCTTCTCATTTCATCTTCTTGTCTAGAATCTTTTTGGAGGAAGCAACTCCCACTTCTATCTAAACTATCAATTAGATTCATATCCCTACCATTAGTAACTTTTCTTTTTATGAATTCCTGTACAGCCAAACTCCTAATTATCAATCTCTCTGTGTCTTTGAATGTGTTTACTTTATACTTCTCCATCCTCATGAATATACAGAACTGGAACCTTGAACCAGAATTTGTTTTTTGATAGGGTATTGTGTTGAACATAGGGATTATAGGTATTTTGATTCTATTTCAAAATGCTTTCAAATTTCCCATCATTTCTAATTACAGGAATATAAGATGTTCTCTACTCTACCATCTTTTCTTGTTTAATATACTCCTTTCTTTCTAACTGATCCCTGTATTATTTTCCTAATAATTATTTTGTAGGACCATCCGTGTCAATTCATATTCCCTTACTTCTAGTGAATTCCTTCCTATCATGGATTCTATCACCAGTTCTTCTCCATCTCCTTATGTTGTTGTGTCTTCATCACCTCCTATTCCTCCTTTTCCTATTCAAATAAGAAAACCCAATGTTATTCTTCATGATTATCCTTGTTATGTTGCTATTACTTCTTAATGCTTGTAACAAAACTAATACTAACCCTCTTTAATAGAAAGTAATGACAGAAGGACTAAAAACTCTTACAAGCACTCAAACTTGGGATTTAATTAATTT
The DNA here is from genome assembly GCA_026284645.1 of Erythroxylum acuminatum. NCBI lineage: Eukaryota > Viridiplantae > Streptophyta > Magnoliopsida > Malpighiales > Erythroxylaceae > Erythroxylum > Erythroxylum acuminatum. The sequence continues at coordinate 22,379,412 of JANKOD010000004.1, read as the reverse complement.
ACTACCAGACAAGTATGTTATTGAATGTAATTAGGTTTACAAAATTCAGACTAAAGTTGATGGATCTATAGAACAATACAAGGCTCACTTTGTAGCTAAGGGTTTTATTGATTATGAGGAAACATTTGCATCTGTAGCTTGCATCTTCTTTGTATTATTTCCACTAAACGATGGAAATTGTTCTAAATGATCTAAAAATGTGTTTCTTAATAGTAGCTTTTCTGAAAAAGTTTATATGTAAATCCTCCTGGTTATGATCATCTTCCTAATGAGGTTTGTCGTCTTTGAAAAGATCTATATGGCTTAAAGCAAGTCCTTTGAGCTTGGTTTGCTAAGTTCATATCAACTATTAGTCATAGTGGTTTTCACTCTAGTCTATATGATCATGCTTTTTCCATTCGTTACACTGGTATGGGATGCATTCTCCTTCTTCTTTATGTAAATGATATGATAATTACTAGCAGTGATTTACAAGACATCAACCGTAGGACCATCGCTCAATGACCAACTACTTTCTCCTTCTCGGTGATTCTTCAATTTCCTCATTAAGAAACAAATAGTAAATTTTCAGTTTAGTACTAAAACTAAATATCAAATTCTTACATAAATAAAACTTAACGAAAATTTAAAATATCATCAGTTTAAAAACTTACTAAATGTTAAAAATCTAAATTAAATTTTATTAAAAAAATAAATTAAATTATGATATAAAAGTTAAGGTCCAAGTGGCACATTTTTGCCAATTCTATTAAACATATCTCCCTTTCACTTCTTAAACGGGTGAAAGTACACCACTTTTCTGCTTCAACCTACTTTACATTGCGTACAGCTACCAGGAATAAGTCAATCCACTCTTACGCGTGCAACACTTAGATTCCGAATCGGATTCCACACACTTGACTAAATGTCGATTCTGCTTGTTGCAAGAAAGTCCATATCACAAGTGACGCGAGATCCCAAAAAAAAAAAAAAGGGTATATATATTTAACCATTCTCTAATGGTTCTCTGCTTAGCTCTAAATTAACCTCAGACCAACCCAGCTGCCCTGAGAGCAACCTTGAAGTCTTCATCGCTGTTCCATGAAGATACCTGAATTACACCAGAAGTAAAAGAAAATTATGCCATGATACAAAAAAGTTTTGACTAAGATCATATGTACAACTTTTTGGGAAGAAACAAGAAACATAACAAAAAAACTCGAAACATGGATTGAAATAGGAGACATCATCAAAATCTAGTTCTACAGCAAGATCTTAAAGAATCTATTTCACCTCTCCATATTCAAAAAGCAACAATAAAAGAAACATTCAATAAACCATGGCAAGATTTCACCATTACCTCGGTCACATGAATGTCAAAATATTTCTCAATCTTCTGCATGATCATGTGGTCCTCATCAGTCATTAAGAAATTGAAAACAGCACCTGCAGGATCCAACGAACCAGTTTTAATCAAATAATTTACTAGAACGAAATAATACCACTTCGTTTCTCAGTTACAAGTACAGGCCATACACAACATATAAAAAGAAGCAGATGAAAAAGAAAACCTCAAGCATCGTATCTAAAAGTCCCATTATCAAATATATAGAGGTTTGTAGTAACCATAGCTTTTTTTTATAAAAAAAACTTGCCTTTACTACCAAATCGTCCAGCTCTACCAATCCTGTGCAAGTACACCTCATAGTGAGGCTCATCAGGAGTTTCATACTTCACAGGCAGATCAAAATTGATCACCAAATTAACCTGCATATGAGTGTTGATATCTGCAATTATCAGTTTAAGCAACAAAATTACAAATTCATACTACAGCCATCTGGAACACTAGAAAATGTACCTGTCTTTGGTCAAAACCTCGAGCAAGAAGGTCAGTTGATATGAGAACTTGCGTAAGTCCATCCTTGAACTCTTTAACTATCTTGTCCCGGTCTTCACGAGTAAGGGCACCATGTATTGTTGTGACCTCATAGCCCAAATCAACAAGTGCCTTGTGCAACATACTAGCACTCCGTTTTGAGTTCACAAATATGATGGTTTGTCCCAAGTTCTCCCCAAATTCAAGGATTCTATCTTTTATCACAAGAATTTTGGAAAGCTCATCAGGACAATTTACTTTATATTGCTTTACAGACTCCAGTGAAAGTTCTTCCTTCTTTACAAAAAGTTGATTGAAATCTTTAACAGTCTTCAACACAAAGTTCTTGACAGCCTCATCAAATGTTGCAGAGAAAAGAAGAACCTAGAAACAAGTCACAGGCTCAGAATTGTAATTTACACACATAAATGATCAGATCTTGCCTCTTCCATTCATTGTTCTCTATGCATATTCTTTTTCCTCTTTTGTTTTTGGTAAATGCCTCAACAATAAGGAAACATTTGCATTAGATAATTGGAAATATGTCAACAAAGAAATATATCTTATTATGTTGGGAGCTCAACAAACCTGACACTTAGTATTGGACTTCTCTATATCCTTCATTATCTTCATGGAGTCATCTTGAAACCCATCCTGCATCAATTAAATCTTAATTAACAACAAAATCTGCAATCGGTAGAGAAATCCAAAACCAATCGAGGTAGCAGGAACAAATTAGCAGACACTTCCCTAGCACATGGCATTTACAGCATATTGATGCTTAAAACCAACATCACAGTTAAAAATTTGACTGATATAAATTTTGTGGTAGCAACTAGTTGTGATAGTATCTGCTTAGCATTACATTTATATAAACTAATTGTGATAGTAAACCAATCTAGCACATAAGACACTTTAATATGGTCAGGGAGGAAAAGGACCCAGATTTATTAACATCGGTTGTTCCTTTGCAGAAAAAATCTAAAAGCATAACAAAAATTTAAAGAAACATAGCCAATTAAAACAGTAAGCCTCAAACACTATGTATCAACAATATCTTTCGATTTAATTGTCCCATCAATGGTCAAATTTAACTGAAAGAGAAATAAAGTGCTGAGCAACAGAAAAAAAAAACCAATTATAATAAGTAATATACATAAGAACCAAATCAAAAATTTAATGAGCTAAATGAGTATAGTAATATACATACCTTGGCTAGCATGTGATCAGCCTCATCAAAAACAAGAATCTTCAAATCAGTAACACTCAATTTCCTCAAAGACATTAGTCTCTTAACTGTACCAGGAGTGCCAATCACTACATGCGCAAAAATGGGTGGACGAAACTTCGATCTTTCTCCACTTGTATTGTCCATAGGTACAGCACATTCAGAAGTTATTTGAGTGTAAACTCCCATTTTCTGAAGAACTTCTAAATTCTGCGAGGAACATTTGTTACCATTAAACCACAATCTTAGGTTTCAGATTAACAGCTCAAGCTTCAACAATTCTCAGAACTGATAAAAAAAAAATAGCCATCAGGAAGAAGGGATATAAAAACATCAATGCAACAAATATTCTTCGTGCAGAATAAGCATTTTTTTGAAGTTTAGTCACTTTGACAATCTTAGATGGATAAGCAGGTGTGTTCTAAAACATTAGCAACAGTTTCAAAGACAAACTCTGACATATATTACGTCCCCACAATTATTAAAAGGTGCCCTTCTGTGGCCCTCTATCATGAAAAGGAAAACAATCAAGAGAATTGTATGCAAGAGAAAGTGGGAATAAAACCCTCACCTGAATTGCTAACTCTCTTGTAGGACAAATACAAAGAGCTTGTGTTCTCTTGAGTTGTGGATCAATCCGACTCAACATACCAAGAACAAAGCAGGTGGTTTTACCAGAACCATTATGAGCTTGTGCTACCAAATTTTTGTAAGGAGGAGTCAAGATCATGGGAAGACTAATCGCCTGGATTTTACTTGGTTTCTGAAATTTCATCTCCACATATAAACCCTTTAACAGCTCGAGTGACAAGTTTAACTCCTCAAATGTTGCTGCTGAACTGTAGGGAGTATCACCAGCGGTAACCTATGCCCCAAGAAAAAAAAAATTCAATCAAAAGAAACTCTAGCATTTGTTGTACAAGCTCAAAGCTTCTAAACAATCATAATCTAGCCATTCCAAAAGAAACTTTCATTGTCTACGCGTTTGTATGCTAAGTTATCCAATTTCAGGATAAATAAAGTGAATTTTAAACCATTGAACCTGCTTATTAGTACCTACGATCAGGTTTGAGAAAATTTTTGAAAAGGGTAAGCATCAATTATAGGTTATAATGTTTATGTGCCAGCATCTAAACTGTATAAGGAAAATTACCATCTATATTTAGACTGGTGTGTTCTTCAGTCATTAATTCAATTAAATAAATATAATTAAATTTTTATTTAAACAATTCTAATTATATCGGAACTGTATCTCAAGTTCCACAATGTTCAATTTGTAATGACCTCTTACAAAATGTATTTCAATCATATGCAACTTTCATACATTATAGCAGTGATTCCATTGCTTAGCTAATACAAGGACTCTTTAATTTAACACTAAGAAGACAAATTAGTTGCCATGGAATTCACACGGTGCTAAATTCTAACGCTTATGTTCCATGAATCTCATATTATTGAATGCTACAATCCAACACACTTCAACTACCATTATCTCCAAGAGCAATACTTGCTGTGATGTATTTAATTCTTGTTATTATTCCAACTTGATTACTAAGACCTACTTTGGTTATCATTTTTATGACCTTTCTCTACAAAGTATGCCGCCTAGAATTAACGTATCATATAAGCACGTTACTTGTTGTGCTATTCTCTTTCGAACTGAGAGGCCATTCAACCTAGCTACATATATGAGTGCAAAGAAAAAACAAATTAAGGTCTCATAGTTGCTCATATTTAAAAGTAATAATTTCACGTATGCAAATAAAAGAATTTTGAGAAGAAGAAAAAGCTGTCACACCCAGATAGTCAAAATCCATCATTCTATAATACAAACCCAAACAACAATTTTGTACGTTCACCAACTGCAATTTGCAAAATAAGAGAGAAAAACAAAAGCAAAAGGAAGAGAAAATCTTACAGCTCGTATCCTTGAGTCGTCTGGGTCATCGAGAAACTTATTAACCTTCTTCTCATCGGCGATACTCAATTCGTCAACTTTCAACTGAGACACGGCCTTATCTTCAGATTTGTTCCCATCATCGAGGCTTGGATTTTCCTCTTCCTCTTCTACCTCGTCTCCCCATGATCTCTTGACCTCTGTAGGTTTGGTCTCTGGCACCGACGTAGTGGAATCGGCCATTTGTTAATAAAGCGTCTTCTAGAGTTTGAAAGCCTTTTATAAGTAGAGGCTTTTGGTTTTTATAATAAAGACGGCGCTGATATTGGCGGTGCGTCGGAACAAAGCAGCTTTGCCTTTGCGTCTTATGAGTTATGACTTGTCTTGACAGTGGTGTGTGGCCTAAGTAATGAACTACTTGATATTTTTGATCGGGCAAGTTGGATTAGTTCTTGGTTGGTGCCAGTACAATAACATTACTAATCTTACACGTAGCACATACTTTTCTATTTGATGCCAATTACTCTAGTCGTTTTGAAATTGGACATGACAAATGTAAGTTCATTATTCCGTGTTAATTAATAACAGGCCAAGTGATTTATTAAAAAAAAAAAAACAGGCCAAGTTATAAAATACTCTCTCCTATTTAAAATAAGTATCGTTTGTAATTTTTTATGTATATTTATGATTTTACTTCAAAAATTACCTTTTAATTTCTGTCACATCTTAATCACATAGATTATATTTTCAAAGCACTTTAATATGTAATTAATAAGGGTATATCAGACATTTCATTAACTTTCTTAATAAGTGTGCATTCTGTTAAAACGACACTTATTTTAAACAGAAGGGAGTAGAATGTAAGCTAACCGTGACGCAATTAAAATTAAATAATCGTAACGCTCGATCTGTGGTTTAGACTTTAGTGCTATCTTGTGGTATGCAATCGACGAGGGGAAGGAGGACACGTGTCCGTATTCTGTGGTTAAGTTCTGGCTACAAAGTACAAACGACGCCGATAAACGCTGAGGCGGGGAGGTGTGAAGCGTTTTCCTGGTGCAACTTTGAAGCAGTCTTTTAGCCTTTATATGTGGACCCCACAACGTTTTCCCGCTTCCATTCTCGCACCTTTTCTTTTAATTTTACACACGTGCGGCTGTTCACTACCCGCGACTGTGCCCCGTGACGTTTTCCGTTAGGGGTTTACGGGTTCGTAAGAATTTGCATCTTTCTAATCCAATCTCTACACGAGGAGGGGGAGTGGAATTACGCCTCAAAAACGCGCGTGGAAGTGGCTCCCACCATATGCATCCAATACTGAACGGCTCAACCTCCTTGCGTCCATGCAAAATCTCTCCTCCTAGCCACCGTACCAGAACACTCCCCACCCACCGGCTCTCTCTCTCTTTATCAGTCTCTATCTCAAATTCTGAGTCTCACACAGAATTTCACTTTTTATTTACTCCCATTAATAATCCTTCTCTTCTATAACCCCTACAAAATTCTCTAGAACAAAAAGAGACGTTTTAAGAAAGAAAACAAAAGGCTACCCTGTCTCTCTCTCGCGGTTGTTTGGTTCAGTTTTGGAAACTGCATTTTCTGAATCCGAGTAACCGATCACAATGGCAGCTCCTTCGACTGTTCTGACGGCCGCACCGGCGTCGTTGTACGTCGGCGACCTCCATCCCGACGTTAATGACGCTCAGCTATTCGACGCGTTCTCCGAGTTCAAGAGCCTCACGTCCGTACGTGTCTGTAGAGACTCGTCCTCTGGGATGTCACTCTGTTATGGTTACGTCAACTTCATGTCTCCTCAAGACGGTAAATGTTGCTCTTGCGATGATCGTCTTTCGAGATAATGCTGTTGATTCTCTTGGTTGGCTTTGCTCCTTCTTTTGTTAGTTTCCGATTTCTCTGTTCTGTTCGCGGGGAAAACGAGAAAGGAATTGGAATATTTGGAGCTGGTTTTGACAATATGGTTTTTAGTCTTCTGTTTGCCTGGTTGTAATTTGCTTAATGCAAACGAGGGAAGTGGAGTTTAGAATTTGGCCTTATCAGATTTGTTTGTTTTTCATCATCTTGTAAGCTGTTAATCATCAGTTAGATTTGATCCTTTTTTTTAATGGATTTTCACTACAGATGCACGCCGCATATCTTTCTTGGGATAAATCGGAAGTAAACAATCAATTTATTTACTTTTCTATTCCATGCACTGTTTGTTTGTGTTTTTCTTCGATGCGAAATTTTATGTTTGTGTGTTCGGCTGCCATGGAGTTGCATGGATGGGTAATTAATCGTTAAGGAATATATGCAATTGTACATCAGAGGAGCAGTAGGATTACTTTAGTTATTTTCATGAAGCTTCTTGATTGCCTGTTTGCTGAACAATAGTCAAAGACCTTTCCTGGTTTAAACTATCCTTAATTGTATCCGAACTTTCTTTTAGCTTTTCATATTTTTCTTCTCTTACATTGTATACTTCTTTTATGCTTGTTGTAATTTTGGTATTGCTATCTGGGTTGAATAGCCATCCTAGCAATTGAGACAAAAAATCATACTGCCGTCAAAGGAAAATTGATAAGGGTTACTTGGTCGCACCGTGACCCTGATGCAAGACGGAGTGGGATAGGAAATGTGTTTGTTAAGGTATTCCTATTTGCCTTTTATAATATAGAATAGTGTTTGAACTAACATTTGGGTTTTGTATATCATATAATCATATTTATTGACATGGCGTGTTTGTGGCAGAACTTGAGTGAATCTACCGACAATGTTGGCCTGCAAAATTTGTTTTGTCAATTTGGTAAAATTATATCTTGCAAGGTTGCTACTTTTGATGATGGGAAGAGCAAAGGTTATGGTTTTGTTCAGTTTGAGTCAGAGGAGTCAGCAAATACTGCAATTGAGAAACTTAATAGCAGCATTGTTGGTGACAAGCAGATGTAAGTGTATATTTGTCTTCTTCAAATCTGAGTACTTTTCCAAATTTAAACGGTTTGTTCTTTATGCAATTATTGTCAACTTGAATCTTTAGCATGTGTGTCAGGCTTTTTGTATTTAATTGGCCGCTAACTTGATTTTTTGGCACTGTTATGTCGAGTTTCCCTGTATTTATTTAGCACGTAACTTAAACTTTTGGTGTAGATATGCTGGAAAATTTGTCAAGAAGAGTGACCGCGTTATGTCTAATGCTGATGCGAAATATACGAACTTATATGTTAAGAACTTGGATCCAGATGTCACTGAAGAGTTTCTGCAGGAGAAATTTGGTGTGTTTGGGAAAATTGCTAGCTTGGTGATTGCGAAAGACGAAAATGGGACATCAAAAGGATTTGGTTTTGTGAACTTTGATAAACCAGATGATGCTAGACGAGCATTGGAGGCAATGAATGGATTGGAAATGCGTATGTACTATTTGTATCCCTTTTGGTATTAAATGAGGATAGTTGACAGCTGTTAAAAGCATTAAAGTCTGCATTTCCATTTTATCAACCATTCAGTATGTTGGGTATCTGTGGAGCAGGTTCAAAGGTTCTTTATGTAGGAAGGGCACAGAAGAAAGCAGAGCGAGAACAGAGTTTGTGCCGTCAGTTTGAGGAGAAACGTAAGGAGCAGATCTTGAAATACAAGGTAGTTCGACATCTGATTTCCCCTCTCAATTTACTAGTGATTGTGGAATAGGAGGAATTTTAGTTCATCTTCTACAAGATGCCATTTTGCTGAATATAGGAATAAGCATGAGTTTTAATTTTTCTGTACTTGCAGCATAGCTAAATAAAAACACAAAGCATACTTTGGGAAGAATTATCAATTACTTATCATATGTGTCATGTTGGGTTATTTTATGATGAGAAACTGACTCAATGTGGTCTTTTTCTAAAAATTTGATAAATTGGAAATGAAGAAGCTCTCCAAAAAAAAATCTCTTTCAAAATGTTCCTATTGAGACCGACTTGTGGAATTATGGGAGTCTTTTTTTATTTAATAAAAATATTCGATCCTGAATTCGCTTGTTTTAAGTTTTTTTAATATTCTTCAATTTTAGGGCTTGAATGTATATGTCAAAAACATTGATGATGATGTCACTGATGAAGATCTAAGAGAACACTTTAGCCAATGTGGCACAATAACATCTGCAAAACTCATGAGAGACGAGAAAGGAATAAGCAAGGGTTTTGGATTTGTCTGCTTCTCCCGCCCTGAGGAGGCTAGTAAAGCTGTCAACACCTTTCATGGTAAGATAAGAAGTTTGCATACATGTCAGGCTTGGAAATTTCAGTTAGTAAAATTTCATCTAGATTTGTTTGCATGCAGATATATTTAAGTTTTGAAAAATAAATTAAAAAAAGTATGGCCTCAAATAATAAAGGAAATCATATTGTCTAATGTCTAAATTTAGCCTTAAAACTTTTTGACAAATCCAGTGAACTCCCATGTAGAATACTGCATCATTTGCATTACTCGGAACTTGATGAAATGGAAGCTCAAAAGCATGAAAGAAAACCTTTCAAACTTTTTGAGTAAGCATACATCGTAGATAAGGATTGCTTAACAAGCCACAGATACATAAGTTAATAATAAGAAATCAAAATAACAAATTTTTTGAAGTTGTTGATAATCTCTGATACCCAATCGTTTCACAGGATTCATGTTTCACCGGAAACCATTATATGTGGCTATTGCTCAAAGGAAGGAGGACAGACTAGCACGGTTGCAGCTAGAATATGCACATAGAATGACTGGGCTAGCTACGCCTTCCAGTGTCTTGCCTGGTGGATATCCTCCTCTTTACTATACAGCTCCTTCCAGTGTTGTATCACAAGTACCTCCCCGACCTGGGCTAATGTACCAGCCTCTGGGTATGGGGCCAGGATGGAGGACCAATGGTTTTATGCCTCCAACCAGACCAATGTTTCAACCAGCAGTGCCTGTTGTAAGGACTTGCAGCTTGGCTTATGAATCAAGCCTACTCTTAGCCATAAAGTCTCATGTCTTATTAGATTACTGTCTTTTTCAATTTCACGTCCCATGTGTACACATGTGCTTAGAACTTCAAATTACAATCGGGCTTATTTGAGCTTCCACGAAATTTTGTTACAGATGCCAAATAGTCATAGGCAAAACAGGCAAAGCAGGGGAAGGTTCAACAGTCAGATACTTCCTCAGGCTGTTGCTAATCCCATTCCATTCATGCCCCGGCCCTCTCTGTCACTGGCTGCTTCAAAAGATCCAATTGACCAGGTCTTGTTTTTTCCTTTTCCGTATGCTGCAAATTCATTGATCGTACCATTTGATGCTCTTGTTTTTTCGTTTTGATGCTCGTAAGAGATGATCTTGTATCTGCATAATGCTGAATTGGAATCTTGTGGTCATTTATAGATTATAAAGTAAGTCTTTACAATTCCTATGATCTAAAGTTGTGCCTCACAGTTTCTATAGAGCTGATATAGTTGCTTTGAAGTATGATGAATGCCCTCTATATCAAGCAATCATTTTCTGCTAAAATCATCAGTGACTCTTAACCTTATTGGATAACATTAACCGGATATTTGCAGTTGTTTTGCCCACTCAAAACTTCCACCCTTTCTTGCATACAACATTTGCTCAAGTATGAGATATATATGCAAAACAACTAATATGGATTTGTAATCATTGTGTTGTACAATGTATTTTTTTATTCAATTTGGTTGCAGCGGGGTGGTCAGACAAAGTATGTGCCAAGTGGTGGTCGTACAAGTGAATTGAGCAAAGGATCTGGAGCCGCATCTGCTGCTGCTAATACGGTCAGAGCTTTGTCACAGGGATCAGATATGCTGAGTAGCATGCTTGCTGCTGCCTCCCCTGGGGAGCAGAAACAAATTCTTGGAGAGCGTCTCTACCCTCTTGTTCAGAAGCACAAGGTACTTGCCATAGATTAATAATTCTTTCTAAATATTAAAAGGCTGTTTTTTGCAACTACTTTGATAAATTTTGGAGGTATTAAAAATTTCGAGTTCCTTAGGAGGCTGTGGTTGAATACATCAGGAAAGTTTAATTCAGATGTAGTTGATGATGGAAGGAGGTTCCTTTTGCTTCTAGTGGAGGAAGTGAAAGGTTCTCTCCCAAGTTGATGGAATATTTTGTGCGCTATATAATGTCGGTGAACACTTTTACATGTGTACACTCATAGGCTTGATTTGTTAGATGTCTTAATTATATGGATTAGTGTTTTCATGCAAACTATCAAGATGAAGAGACCAACCCAAGCTAATTGTGCTGATTTACATTTACGTGCAGCCTGATCTTGTCGCAAAGATTACTGGAATGCTTCTAGAGATGGACAATTCGGAACTACTTCTGTTGTTAGAGTCACCAGAGTCTCTGGCGGCGAAGGTGGAGGAAGCTGTGCAGGTACTCAAGATCTCCAAGACAAAAGTACCTAGCCAAGACAACCTTCATTCAAGTTACCTGTCTGCTGAGGTCGCCGTCAACTAATAGTAAGAGGGTTGCCAAATAGACTTTATGAAGGATAGGTGTTCTGGTGCAGCTGAGGTTCTTAAGAGCCTAGGTTGTTTCTTTTCTTTTCTTTTCTTCTTGACGCTTGAGAATTGAGATGAACAAATCTTCTCTCACCTAGCTTTGGAAAACTTTTAACTTACAGGTTTTATTCCATGTCATATGTATTTGTTCCTTTTTGAAAGATCTCAACTTGCTACTGGTAAGTCTGTAGGATATTATCTTAGCAATAGGTTAATTATATTATACTCTCTTGGTATCTCACCTTTTCCCATTTAAATCTTTATACTTTGAAAATTATCATTCTTTTTTTTTTAGTATTGGTTAGTTATTCCATAATTCTTTTCATCATATTCAGTTAGTTTTTTTCATCTATTTATAATTCTAAAACAATACTGCATTATTATTTAAGAATTTTAATACTATATCGTTTTAGATTAAAATAAATAGATTAAAAATTAAAGAAATATGATAAAGAAGCTAGTGTGATAATTAAACAATGTCGTAATATCCTAAACATTATCGTAATAACATAATGACGTCGTTGAAATGCAGATCCCAATTATGTTATTTTGTCTAACTAGGTACCTCCTCTCATACTTGATAGGAAAATCAGTGGTTTCACTTTCACCCAATATATCATATATTCTTTCTCCCTACATAGACCAGAATTATATTATCTGGAGAACAAGTCATTTAGAATGATTGGATAAACGATTCATCAAGTACAATTAGACTTATACCAATGTTGTTGGTCGACGATAACGGGCATAAGCTAGCCTTGTTTATATGAGAAAATCGTTGATTCGTTTGTCCGCTGTGTAATTTTTCTTCTTTGATTCTTCCTTGAACCAGTGATGTTTACTATTACCCTCAAGATTGTGACATATAATAATAAAATTTTAGTATAGTAGTTAGTAGATTGTTTGGAGAGAAACTTGGAATAAATGCTTAGGAATTGTGGTGGAACATGTTTATGCTCCATAATTCATTTTCCATCATTTCAATCAGCCAACCACTCACAGAACCAAAGCGGAAAGAAACCAAAAATTACTTTCCCATTTCATAAAAGACAACATGCCTTTTTCTCTTAATCAACATGTGAGCATACAACTCCTTTTTCTTTTTTCCCTAACAAAAAGCAAGCATCTGATTCCATTCAATAATTTGGGAATCCCTTTTTCCTCGTTGGACTAATCCTGCTTTATTCCATATTTCTACTTTAGCTATGTGAATATTCAAAGAACATGCTCGTTCATTCATTCTCACATAAAGCTGACTCCGTAAATTAAACCAATCTTTTTTTTTTAGAATTTAAATAATTTCCATTACCCATTGATCTGCCAAAACAACATGATAAGAGTTCCATGAAAACAAGGATTTATTTACTTTTTTATTGCCTGGGTCCTGACGATTCCTCCCTTAATCTGAATGCTAAAAACAAACTCTTAACAAATCACGCATTCAACTTGCAAGGTTTTGACATCACATTAGCTAACTGTTCTTGACTACTGCAATAAACCAATTCTATTGTAACAGCCTTTGTAAGCTCTCATAGAAAATGAACTTGTACATTTCCTCCCTTCTTATAGAGAATTCCAAACTCAAAATGTTCCCTTTAAATATCTTAAGATCCTTTTCGCTAATTGCAGATGAAGCTGAGTAGGATTCTCCATATACCTGCGCTAATAATACTTGTTACAAACATCAAGTCTGGTAGAGTGGCTGTCAAGTACATGAGGCTTCCTACCATCTTTCTGAAATAAGTCTTATCAACTTTTACTCCTTCATCTTTCCTAAGTTTAAAACCAAGGATAATAGGATTTTGAACTGAATTGCTCTGATCCATTCCAAACCTTTGCAGCACATTGAGAGCTTTTTTGTTATTTTGGTTAATGCAGATTCCATCTAATCTTTGCATGACTTCAAATCCTAGGAAATATCTCATCTTACCAAAAGATTAGTCATGTCAAGTCATCAACATAAAAACTTACAATTAATATGTTACCATCCATGCTTGTCTTAATGAAGAGAATGTGCTTATAATCACATTTTTTGAATGCTTCCTTCATGAAATAAGCCTCTATGCGACTGTACCAAGCAGGTGGTGCTTGCTTAAGCCAATAAAGGGCTTTCTTCAACTTGTAAACCTTTTGCTCATCCCTTTTTTGTATGTAACCACATGGTTCTATAAGGGTATTTTCATTTAATTCTCCATATAGAAAGGCAGACATCACTTCCAATTGATAAAGAAGCCATACTTTTTGAGCAACGAATGCAACAACCAAGCGCACTGTATCCATTCGCACCACTGGAGTGAAAACGTTTGTATAATCTATCCCATATTGCTGATCATACCCCTTTACTACAAGCCTTGCCTTGTGTTTTTCTATTTCTCCTTGTTCGTTGAATTTAGTCTTGTAAATCCATTTTACTCCAACATTTTCGGCTCCTTTAGGTAATTCAATTAACTCCCAAGTGTTATTCTTTTCTATGGCTTATATTTTAGTATCCATAGCTCTCCTCCATATTTCACTTTTCACATCTTCATAACAAATGGGATCAACACCTGCAAGCATGATAAAATTATTAGTTATGTCATCTTTAGAAAAATTATCTGTTGCTTTCATAGTCTTTCATCCAAATTGGTGGTCTTCTATTCCTCCTTTCATTCAAGCGAGTTGCACTACCTTTGTTATTAGGATGATTTTCTTTTGAATATGCTCTTTTGTCTTAATCTATTTCTTCTGAATCTGCCACATCAATATATTAGATTGATGCATTCCTTCAACCGTTTCCTTCATCCCATTCAAGATCACACAAAATGACATCTTCATACTTATTATCCCATACCCATTTTCAATCTTCGTCAAATACTACGTCCCTGCTAATTATAATCCTTTGTGAAATTGGATAATAAGTCAATACGCCTTTGATTCCTCATTAACTCCAAGTAAGACACACTACATGCTTTTATCATCCAGCTTACTTCTTGTATTATTAGGCACATGAAGATGAGAAATACAACCAAAAACTCTAAAATAATGACCTGAAGGCTTGACTCCACTCCAGGCTTCTTCTGGTATCTTATTTTTTTATCGCTAATGTTGGACTGCAATTCAAGACATGTACTGCCCAATTTACTACCTCTGGGTAAAGAGCTTTGGGAATATTTTTTCAAATAGCATATTGCAAACCATATGTTAGATTAATTTAATAATCATAAGTGTGGCCCATATTACTTTTTTTGATTCTAATATAAAGTGTACCCAAAATAATGGTTATTGGGAAAGGAAATTAGAGTCATTAGGGTTACTTAATAAAGAGATCCTTCCCTCTCCCTTAAATTTTAAGAAACGTTTACAGATATAAAAACACATACGTTCTTGCACCAATAAAGAGAACAAAGAAAGGGAAGAAGGCGAGAGTGGGTAAATTTTTTGTGTAAAGAAGGGATTTGCTAACAAGAAGAGATTACATGAGTATGAATCAAGGTTATTATTTCTCTCTTTTCTTTATAACACTAATTTTAGGGTTTGAAAGTATTGAATTAATTGTGTCATAAATATTCTTAGGTGAATTTTATGCTTGTAATATTGCTTAGAATGTTAAAGCTTAAATCTCATATGTGGTATCAGAGCAAATTATAATACTTTGATTTGCATTAGAGTTAACCCTAAAATTATTGGGAACGATTAAAAGGAATAAAAGCTGGAGAGAAGACTCTACATGAGTCTGTAAAATAAAGGTTTAAAGAAAAGTTTTTATGGGACCCATGATCAAAGTTTTGTTTTTTTGTTTGTATTACTTGTTTACTACAAATTCTGGAAAACAAAAAGTCAAAGAAAAGTCAAATTTTTTATGGTATCACCATTAAGACATTGGATTTGTGTTGCATTAATTATTTATTGCATTTGCATGAGATCTGAAAAAACATGTTTTCTGTTTCTGGAAAACAAAAGAGTTAAAAGACAAGGTTTCGTGGGGCTCACTATAGAGAGACTTTTGGTTGTGTTGTTGTATAGCATAATGTTTAGGGGTTAAAATGTATGAAAATCGTGACTTCTTAGTCTCTAGTATAGTTTTGGACTTTACAACATCATCTTTCAACATTACAGTTAAATTCCAAAATTCATGTAAACTTTCTAATTAAATGTTTATTGTATAGAAAGCTTGTTAGTCATTAAAGTGACCTTGCTTGAAAAGATATTTAGACATTTAATTATGCATTCTTTTAATTGTTCACGTTATATGATGCTGATAAATGACGTAATAGATGAACTGAACAATTGAGTTTATTAATTATAATGCTAGGAGGTCACCTAAAGATGAATCATTGCTTATAATTAATAACATTAAATGGACTTATTGACCTACTTGTTTAATATGTTTGTATATCCAAAGATAACATGTATACTAGCTTGAGTATAATTGATTGTCTATCAAAGTGTGTGTATATATACGTTAAGCCTCATCAAGGATTAAGGATATGTGTTTAAGTATCACCCAAAGGTGGACTTAAATAAATATAAATATATATATATATATATTAAAGTTTATTATTGTCTGCATCTATTAATTGTAATTATTAATATGTGAGTTTGTTTTTATGTTTACAATTTCTAGTAATTTGTTAGCTATGGGCAATGGTCTGATCAAGTTCAATGGGCTAAATCATGTTGATTGATCTAAGCAAATCCAATTTCAATTGGGTATTATGGATAAGGACCTGGCATTAGTTGCAGAGAAGCCTACAACCATTACTGAGACTAGTACTTAAGCTGAAAGGACATATTTTGAGGCTTGGGAAAGGTCTAATAGGTTGAGTCTAAACTTGATGCCATTGACAATGGTTGAAAATGTTAAGCCATCAATGCCTCATATGGACAATGCAAGGGAATTCATGATTAAAATCAAAGAATACTCACAATCAGACATAATTGACAAGTCTATTATAGGAAGCTTAATGAGCGAATTGACAACCAAGAAGTTTGACTGGTCACAACCTATATCCATGATCATGTAATAGGCACGTCAAATATGGCTGCAAACATGAAATCAATGGGCATGGATGTGAGTGAATCCTTCCTAGCTAGTACAGTTCATCATTAACTCACTTTCTCCTGAATTTGGTCAGTTCCAAGTGAATTACAACACTCTGAAGGAAAAATGGAACTTTCAAGAAATCAAGGTCATGTTGGTGCAGGAGGAAAAGAGATTAAAGAAAATGAAAGAACACTCTGTTCACTTCACAGTACACAAAGAAGCTAGCAACAGAAAGGGAAAGTCAAGAAAGAAGAGCAACAAGAAAGTCAAAGCCCCAATGAAGGTTAATGAGGGACAAATCCATAAAGAGCAGCGTTGTTTCTTTTACAAGAAAGTTGTTCACCTTAAGAAAGATTGCCTTGAGATAAAGGCTTGGTTCAAAAAGAAATGTAAGCACTACGTTTTAGTATGTTTTGAATCAAATCTTATTGAGGTGCCCAATAATACCTCGTGGATAGATTCAGATGTAACTACTTATGTGTCACATATTATATAGGGATTCCTTTTGATCCAAACCTTAAATGGAACTGAAGAGTTCCTGTATATGCGTAACAGAATGAAGGCACGAATAGAAGGAATATGGACGTACATATTGATCTTAGACACTGGTTGTAGTCTAGATTTTGAAAAGTTTCTTTATGTTCTTGAATGTGCTAGAAATTTAGTTTCTATTAGTAAGTTGGATCAGATAGGTTTTAATTTCAATGTTGGAAACAGTGTTTTTTCTTTGTATAAATGACAGTACTATTATGGTTTTGGTACATTAATAGATGATTTATATCGTTTCAACCTTGATGTTAATTATTCTAAATCCCTATTTCATGTTGAACATAATATTGGTAATAAACGTAATGCACATAATGAACACTACGCTTACTTGTGGCATAAAAGGTTAGGCCATATATCTAGAGAAAGGGTGATGAGGTTAGTTAAAAGTGAAATCTTACCTTAAGTAGATTTTACTGATTGGAATGTGTGTGTGGATTGCATTAAAGGTAAGAAAACCAAACATATATCTAAGAATTCAGCCACAATAAATACTGAGTTACTTAAATTAATACACACTAATATATGCGGTTCATTTCATGTCCCATCTTAGAGAGGTGAAAAATATTGTATCACCTTCATTGATGACTATTTACGTTATTATTATCTCTATTTACTGCATGAAAAGTCTCAATAGTGGACATTCTTAAGGTGTTTATTAATGAGGTAGAAAGGCAATTAGATAGAAAAGTGAAAGTTGTAAGGTCTGATAAATGTGGTGAATATTATGGTAAATATGATGAGAATAGACAATGTCCAGGTCCATTTGCAAAATTTCTTCAAATTCAGGGCATTTGTGCACAGTATACAATGCCCAGTATACCACAACATAATGGTGCAGCTGAAAGGCAGAATTGTACTCTTATGGATATGGTTAGGAGTATGTTAAGTTACACGAATGTACCTTTATCTTTATGGATGTATGCATTAAAGACAGCTACATATCTACTTAATATGGTTCCTAGTAAAGCGATTCCTGTGACACCTTATGAATTGTGAACAGGTAAGAAACCTAGCTTGAGGCACCTGCATGTTTAGGGTTGCCCATTCGAACTATGAAAGAAACTTGATGCAAAAACTATTAATGGTTACTTCATCGGTTATGCAGAAAAGTCGTAACATGGGTCAAGTCGAAAATTGTTAGATTAATTTGATAATCATAAGTGTAGCTCATATTACTTTATTTGATTTTAATATAAAGTGAGCCCAAAATAATGGTTATTGGGCTTGTTAAAGGAAATTAGAGTCATTAGGGTTACTTAATATCTCTCCCTTCAATTTTAATAAAATAAAAACACATATGTTCTTACACAATTGAAAAGAACGAAGAAAGGGAAGAAGGAGAGAGTTGATAAAATTTTTGTACAAAGAAGGGATTTCCTTGCAAGAAGAGATTACACTAGTATGGATAAGGTTAGTATTTCTCTCTTTTCTTTATAGCACTAATTTAGGGTTTG
>JANKOD010000004.1:22296152-22318540 GCA_026284645.1 Erythroxylum acuminatum | reverse complement strand
GGTGGGCTCCTTGTAGGCCTGTGGGTTGCTCACCTCCCCCTTAGCGGGCCGCTGAGTACCTGATTTACATCCTCCCAATTACTTCGTCGGGCCGGGATGTGGGGGGGGCTTTAGGTTAGGGATTCAACCTTTTTTGCTCCAAGAAATTAAATTTTACCAACAAAAGTTATCAAGCTAAATCGAATCAAACCGATCGTCAAGGTGACATTATTTTCATATATATTATAAAATCGACATTAAATTCAGTTGCACTGTTATCAAGAAGGGTGAACATTTTGTTCATAATTATTTTGTTTACGACTGTTTGTCGGATTCTGAGTAAAACATTATTTTTATTATTTAACACGTTGATTTTCGCTCACACGCCGCGGATGCTGTCGCAATCTCACAGTACCAGAGCTCGCAGCCATCAATTGAATCCGTCCGTGTAAGAGGATGAATCGCGGATCCACCAAACGTAAAATAGTCCCAAGTCACAGATGATAATAAACTCAGCACGACACTATAAAGTTACCTCGCCGTCCAGTTTCCACATTAGTTGCCAAAGCTGAATCCTGCATTTTGGTCTCTCCGGGGAAACGAATTATGGAGGCTCTCTGTGTAACGCCGCTACAGACACCTTTCCTTCGCCTTGCAGGCCGCTCTAAACTGACCCCACCGACCACTCTCACTGGACACGACGACAAATGCAATAACGACGCAACGCGCCGTCGCAGAGCCAAAAATCCCTTCCATAGTGTCGTTGCCACCTTATCGAAACCAACGGCGGAGATCTCTTCGTTGTCCTTCCAGAGTCAGTTACCCGCGTCAAGTCCTTCCCCGACAAGGAGGAGGGTGTCGGCGGATTCTCTGCAGTATCCGCCTGGTTACCTCGGGGCAGTGCCGGATCGTTCGGGTCAGGATGGCGGTGACGGTGTTATTAACGCAATGGGGTACTTGACTAATATTTTGTCGTCAAACGTTTACGATGTTGCTATTGAATCTCCGTTACAATTGGCGCCAAAGTTGTCGGAGAGATTGGGGGTTAAGATTTGGCTCAAGAGAGAAGATTTGCAGCCAGTAAGCATTAATTCCTTTTTATCATCATCATTATTACTTGGTTTGTTTTCCGTGTTGGCCATGATGTGGTCCAACAAAGACTTAATCTTGGTTAGTTTTGTCGTCTCTTTTGGTTTTACTATGTCTTAAGTAAATCATCCCAACGTGTTGAGCTCTTGGACTTTCTGATAGTTAAAGAGCGAACCTTTGCAGTGTGAAAGAAGTTTGGAACAAGAAAATTTCTGTCAGATTCTGTGCTTTTCTGTATTTGAGTGACGTACATCATTAACCACTGGGATTGAAGAGCGGTACTAGTATTTTGGATTGATGCATATCAGTAAGGTTTTAGTTAATCGAATTGATAACTTTCTTCTGCTTTATATTAATTTTTCATGTTACTTCACGTATTTGGTTTTCTGATTGAAAATTATAAGTTTATTCAAAACCGTCTGTTAGTAGTTTGTAGTAGAATACTTCCACTTATTTCTAAACTTGCTGCGCTTTTGCCACTTTGGTTGTGAACGCATTATACATTTTCTGCAATTATGCTTTGGGTAGTTTAGTAGAAACGATCTTTTCTGAATTAAGTTAATCTTAGTAGTTTTCAAAATATGGTTTGTAGTCTGCTTACATGCCAAAAAATTTGGTTTGGAGGTTTTCTCGTTTAAGCTACGTGGAGCTTATAATATGATGGCAAAACTGGCAAAGGAGCAGCTGGAAAGAGGGGTTATCTGCTCATCTGCTGGAAACCATGCTCAAGGTGTTGCTTTGGCCGCTCAGAGACTTGGTTGCGATGCTGTAATTGCTATGCCTATTACTACTCCCGAAATCAAGGTATATTTTGATTTTCCTATTGAACACCCATTGTAACTTCTTTTCTGAATCTTGGATTTCCTCCCACACAGTGGAAATCTGTGGAGAAGTTGGGTGCAAAAGTTTTTCTGGTGGGGGATTCTTATGATGAGGCACAGGCATATGCAAAAAAGAGGGCAGCAGAGGAGGGTCGAACATTTGTACCTCCTTTTGATCATGAAGATGTCATCATTGGACAAGGAACTGTTGGAATGGAAATTGTGCGTCAAATGAAAGGCCCATTCCATGCAATCTTTGTGCCTGTTGGCGGTGGTGGACTAATAGCTGGTATTGCTGCTTATGTGAAGAGGGTTAATCCTGAGGTTTGTCATTTGTTACCCAAGACGAAATAAGCATACTAGCATTTGTCTATATTTTCTACCCTTTGGTTTTCATATAAATTATCATGTTTTCCTGGGGTTTTGGAACCCATCTTTTTTCATCATCCTACTGTATTATTATTGACTAAACAGTGCTTTTGTTTTCTTCCTTTTCTATATTGAAGCATTGATGATATTGCAATACTGCAGGTAAAGATTATTGGGGTAGAACCCTCAGATGCAAATGCGATGGCCTTGTCACTATACCATGGTGAAAGGGTGATATTGGATCAAGTTGGCAGTTTTGCTGATGGTGTGGCTGTTAAAGAGGTAGGAGAGGAAACATTCCGTTTATGCAAGGAATTGATAGATGGGGTAGTTCTCGTTAGTCGTGATGCTATTTGTGCATCAATAAAGGTAATCTTTTTTCTCTTTTATGTTTACCATTTTCTGAGTTGTGTGAAAATATTTACTTATAGATTCTTGTGCCTAAAGATAACATGTTTTGTTATCGTTAAAAATCCAGACTTTTCAAATAATAAAGGAAAAGAATTCTAATTAAGTTCACACATTATATCATATCTCCATCATCATGATAGTTTTGTGTTTGGAAGTTGTACTTGAATTACAATGAAGCATAGTAACTACCTTTAAATTGAGAGATTTGTAGCAGAGAGAGGATGTATAGGGAAGAGGGAAACTGAGTGCATTACTTATTTGGTTATCCTAGTCTGGTTTGTTTTCTCTTTCCTTCACTACTTGTATACTGAAATATAATTTTAGATGGAATGATATTTCCTCAAAGAACTAATGGTGTGCCCTTTAATTCAGTACTTAGCAGCCAAATGATTGAGAAAGCCTATTTTTCCATTGCAGGACATGTTTGAGGAGAAGAGAAGCATCTTAGAGCCAGCAGGTGCTTTGGCCCTTGCTGGTGCTGAAGCATACTGCAAGTATTATGGTCTTGAGGGACAGAATGTCGTGGCAATAACTAGTGGGGCAAATATGAACTTCGATAAGTTGAGAGTTGTTACTGAACTTGCCAATGTTGGTAGGAAACAAGAGGCTGTCCTTGCCACTGTTCTGCCGGAAGAGCCGGGTAGCTTCAAACAGTTTTGCGAGCTCGTATGCTGCTACACCTGAATTCGCTTTTCCAGATGAGAAGTTATAATCTTGTTGTATGTGCTCAACATGTTTGTTTTGATGGCAGGTGGGGCATGTGAATATCACCGAGTTCAAATACAGATGTAATTCAGAAAAAGAGGCTGTGGTACTGTATAGGTACTGCATGATCATTTAGCTAATAATTTAATATTGATCGTGATACTTTAGCCAATAATTTTAATATTGAGCATTTCATAATATGATTTGTTGTTTACCATTGATTTCAAAGTTGTTTTCTTTTAAGCTATTTTGATTCAGCCTCCAATCTAATAAAAATTGTACAAAGTAAAAACACTTCATTTTGTTTTCTAATGTTATTTGCAGTGTTGGCCTTCACACCATTTCTGAACTTAACGCAATGCAGCAACGTTTGGAATCTTCCCAACTACGAACTTTCAATCTCACAGAAAGTGAGTTGGTCAAAGATCACCTGCGTTATTTGGTAAGTATTTTGGTCCTTCTTGATGTGCATCAAGCATTTTCAAATACTTGCTGAATTATAAAAGATAAGATTGTTGTTTTAACCAATTTCCTAACAGCTATTTTTTCACTGGATGCATTTCTTGGTTACAGTGATTCGTTATTTTCATTTCTGTTTCTGTTTCTTTGAACGTTATAAAGAGTTGCAAATTTTAGCCGAAAGCTGTTGCTTACCTGATGTAGGACAATACGTTTGTATCTTTTAGCACCTACCCTCCGTCATTCTTTCCTGAGATACAATTGAGAAAAGTGTCCCACCTAAAAGGGGTCATCTTTTTTATCCTCAGCTACCTTACGCGTCTTTGGCATGCTTCGTTGAAGCAACAGCACCGGAATCCTCGTGCATATTATGTTAATATTTGTGCCACATTTACAATTGATACCGTTTCTTCTCTCTCAAATGCATGTTATGTTTCCCTCAATTTGACTTTACTTAAAGGTCTGATTCAACATGAACCTTACTATTCACTGGATCTGTTGCAGATGGGCGGTAGATTGAATGTCCCAAATGAAATTCTTTGTCGTTTTACTTTCCCAGAAAGGCCTGGAGCTTTGATGAAATTCTTGGACGCTTTTAGTCCTAAATGGAACATCAGCTTGTTCCACTACCGTGGGCAGGCAGGTTATCAATGCCCTATATTTGATAGATTTTATTATACTATTAAGTTGGATACTGATGATACATTGTTCGTGGGCTTCATGAATAGGGTGAAACTGGTGCAAATGTTTTGGTTGGAATCCAAGTGGCACCGACTGACATGGACACGTTCAAAAATCGTGCCAACAGCCTTGGATATGACTATGTTGTTGTAACCGATGATCCTCAATTTCAACTTCTGATGCACAACTAAAAGTTTCCTTGGGTTTCTACTAAAACCTGAAGACTTGTTAAAAGTGTATGGAGGGAAAAGCGAAGACGTCCTAGCTCAATAGGGAACAGGGAGTTCGTGCAATTTATTAGTTATCGCTATCCTAAGAGAGTGGAACTTGTGCCGTCTTCCATCAAATGGTTGTTGCCTACCACACCATCAGTTTTGTAACATATTGGATCCCAAGGAAAGTAATGTATTTTCTACTTCTAATTAGAAGCTGTATGACTATAAACAATATGATTTAGGAGATTATGTGCTTTAAATTAAGGTCCTGCTATTCTAAACTTATGTTGGATCCCAAAACGTGTGTGGAACCCATTTCAAATTATTCTCTACCATAAATAAGTTGTCTAGATTACATGGAAATGAGTTTTTATCTAATTTTAATCGACTGTAGGAAGAGATTGAATCGATTTAGTCATATTTTTTAAAGAAAAATCTTTGTTAACAGTTGTGAACAATCGGTTTGTTCATTGGATGGTTCTTCGCTTCTCGTGCACTTGGTTAAGAGCCACTATATCTTAGCTACTCTTTCTTTGTAACTTGTTTGATGGATAGAGTTACAAGAGGCGGCCAAGCAATGCAACACATGCAAAGCACCACTCTGCTCCATGATGTGGAATCCTTTTTAACAATGGAATGTGGTACAGGTAAAGCGCATAATCATATGGCCACACTTGTTGCTAAAAGACATGAAGAGCTCAAACCTTAGAGGCCTTTTTCACTTTTCAACCGTTTTGTTCATCCAGAACAAATGGCCAGAAACCATGCAAAATGTGATAAGAGATGATGAAAAAGGCATACCCTCTCCCTTCACTACTTCTATGTCTGTCTAAAAACTTCTGCTAAATTCTTTGTTATCTCCAAATATAGCCAACAATTGCTTGACGCTTTTGGTTAGCCTAATAAGTACAGTTTTACATAGAGGACAAACAGTAGGACCTCAGGAGCTGTGCTAAGCATGCTCTCTTCCCACAAAATAAGCACCTTTATTGAAACTATGATGTGTATAATTATGCCACTTTCAGCACATTCACTGCAAATCCTTAAATTCTTCCCCACCTGCCTCATTTCCCATCCATCAACTTTCTTGTAAGTGCTCAAACCAATACCTCCACCACCAATATCTACTTCCCTCTTTCGTGATAAAATAAGCTTTAAAAAAATGAAGTTTGCAACTGGTATCACATCTACTTCCTTTCTGCTCCTAGTTTTAGTTTTCTCTGTGGCTCATGGTGATCCCCTTGTGCCTTCCCTCATCATCTTTGGGGACTCTGTTGTTGATGTCGGTAACAACAACAAACTCATCACAATCATCAAGGCCAACTTTCCTCCTTATGGAAGAGATTTTGTTACTCACGTCCCAACTGGGAGATTCTGCAATGGAAAGCTGGCCACAGACTTCACTGGTAATTGAACAGTTCCCCAGGAACAAAGCCCTTCATTCTTCTTCTCATTTAAGTCTGATGGAGTTTTCTGTTATTTTGTTGGTTCATGCACAGCTGAGTACCTTGGTTTCACCTCATACCCGCCTGCATATCTTAGCCAAGATGCCAGAGGAAGCAAGATCCTGACTGGAGTTAATTTTGCTTCAGCTGGTTCTGGCCTTTATGATGGGACCGCCCGGTTATATGTAAAAACTCAATTAAGAGCTCTCTCTCTTCCTCTCATATCAACGCCAACAAAAGTCCCAACATTCTCTTGTTAACTTTGCAGGGTTCTGTTTCTCTAACCCAGCAATTGAACTACTACAGGGACTACCAAGCAAAAGTTGTAAACATGGTAGGACAAGCCAAAGCCAATGAGATATTCTCTGGTGGTATCCATCTCTTGAGTGCAGGTAGTAGCGATTTTATTCAGAACTATTACATCAACCTTCTTCTTAACAGAATCTACTCACCTGATCAATTCTCCGACATTCTCATGAGATCTTACTCTACTTTCATTCAGGTATGTTATGCAGTCTCACTTTCTGAATGGAGTTCTCTTGAAAATTTTACTATCTTGATGGAAGTTACTATGGAAAGAGCATAAAAGGTCGATACGATTGAATGAATGTATGCTCATCAAACTGTCAAAACACTATAATGTTTATATCGTTAGTTTGAATCAAAGCCCAAGTAAATTCCTTGCAAAGAAATGAGAAATGGAACCAATATAAAAACTTTTTAACTGAAGGATGTGCTTCTCAAATAAACATCAACTAAAAAACCCTCTGTTCTAATTTGTTCAGGAGTGTAGTTATACTGACAAGAATGATATTGACACAGAAATTATATGCACTGGGAGCAAGAAGGATAGGAGTGACAACCCTGCCACCAACAGGTTGTTTACCTGCAGCCATCACACTCTTCGGTATGGGAAGCAACCAGTGTGTTGAGAGGTTAAACAACAATGCCATCTCCTTCAATAACAAATTAAACGGCACTTCTCAAAGTCTAGTGGATAAGCTCCCTGATCTAAAGCTTGTGGTCTTCGATATCTACCAACCCCTTTTGGACATGATCTTGAAGCCAAGTGACAATGGTAATGTTCACTATCTACAGAAAATTCAGCAGTCGATATCTTAAGCATAAGACACAATATGATCACATTTATTCCTGAGCATAGAACTTGAGTTCAACGGCCAAGGCATTTTAATTTCCCTTTCAACATACGAAACTAGAAATATTTACAAGATCTCTCGTCGCTTGCTCTACTGTAAGTACTTATCACCCATGCCATGAAGTTAAATTGTTTACCAAGTGCACAAAACATCATACTAGCCTTGATGATAACATTGTATAATACACTAAATGCAGTTTCCTTGACAGGTTTCTTTGAGTCACGAAAGGCTTGCTGTGGAACAGGGACATTGGAGACCTCACTGCTGTGCAATGCCAGGTCGGTAGGAACATGCTCCAATGCTACACAGTATGTGTTCTGGGACGGATTTCATCCCTCTGAAGCTGCTAACCAGGTCCTGGCTGGCGATCTACTTGAACAAGGAATAGCACTTATTTCTTGAGACCACTCGGATCACAATTAGAACCATCATGTCTTTCAATTATGTTTTATATACTCGCATGTCTGAATGCTTTGAGTTCTTGGTTGTGGTCAATATCCTATATAGTTATCTATATACACAAAGCAAAAACCGCTTGCGCTTTTACGTTTTGAAAGGATACCTGTGAATCAATTGAATAAGACATTGAAAAAACTTATTGAAAGTTTTTTTTATTTCGGTTTTGGTTCTGTTTATTCCGATTTTAAAAATTATAAAAATCATAAAAAGTCATCTTTATTTTTTGTTTTATAATATAATTTACTGTTAACTAAATATGTATTATTAAATTTATCTAGTATATTAATTATTAGTAAGAACTATAAATAATTTAATTTAATATTATATATTTAATTACTTTAATTTAATTATTAATATGAATTATTAATAATTTAATATATTCAATTATTAATTATTATTAATATAATAATTTAATTATAAATTTTTAGTAAATATAATTAAATTTAAAATATCTTCAAAATATATAAATTTCGAATAAAATTTGATTTAATAATTAAAATATATTTAAAACTAATATTAATTTTTAGATAAAAGTTAAATTTTAATTTATTTAATGAATAATTTATTAATAAATATTATATAAGAGATTAAAATAAATTTATTTAATTAAAATAATTTATTTTTAAGTTTATATAATATACAATTATTATTAGTAACAAAAATATAATTACATTGACATTAACAACCAAACTTTTTATTTGAAAGAAAAACAAAAATTGAAATAAAAAATAAAAAATAAAAAATAAAAAATATCAACAAAAAAAGCAGAAATATAACGAAACAGCTTCTTAGCAACCCGAAAGATTCGGTTATTGATTTTTTTGAACATATGTACCACTAAGAAGGGTCAATCATAACAATATTTTTGGTCCTTTAATAGGCAAAAAAGGCAAAAATTGACCATAAAGTACCTTAGTTAACAAATTAAGCCTTAATGTAACTTTCAAATCTAACCCTATGATAGGCAACACAGTTTTCGTTTAGTGGGTGAACTACGTGATTATTGAAGTAGGTTGTTATCTACGTTTATTGTGTTTTATTTGTATAGTGGTTGTAGAGGATTCCTATGTTTTTGGGATCTCATGACTCTTTCTTCGTGGGTTGTTAAATTTCTCTATTTAAGTACCTGTAACTCTTCTTTTGAGATATGAAAGAAAATAATTGTCTTTTCTTACTCCTCTGTTCTGCTCTTTCCCTACCTTCTTTATTATCCCATTAAAAAGTTCTTAACATTTGGTATCAAAGCCAGGTTTCAGCTTCAATGGGGACTCGACATGAATCCATGTTCGATCAAATTCATTCTACTCTACAAACACTCCTAACCAAAATGCAAGCAGTAGAAGTGTCCATGACTCAATTACGATAGACTCAACACACTATAGAAAATGAAAATCCTTTTGCCCATACAACTAGTTTACCACCTCGACACCAAACACCACGCCCACCCACCACTTAAAACTCACATGCAACGCAGCAGGGTCCCAACTCGAACACCACCCTTCCAGACACTAAACACCACTACCTAAAGCTTAACTTTCCAAAAGGTGATGGGAATGACCCCGAATGATGGATTTTTCAGGCAGAATAATACTTTGAGTTCAAGGAGGTGCTTCCAGAGCAGCAAGTCCGACTCGCCTCAATCCATCTCGAAGGTATCGCTTTACAATGGTATTGTTTGGTGACCAAGTATTAAGGCTCTATGACTTGGGAGGAATTTAAAAAAGCCCTACTTGTTAGGTTCAACCCACCTGACTATGAGGACCCCATCTGAAGCCCTCTCTCGCTTGAAGCAAACCGGAACGGTAAAGTCGTATCAACAAGATTTCGAAAAAACTCTCCAACCAAATGGAAGATTTACCTATCAAGTTTCTGGTGGGAAAATTTGTGGCTAGACTCAAGGAGGAACTAAGGATGGAGGTCAAGCTCAAGTAACCAAAGACCCTCACCGAAGCCATCAGAATTGCTCGACTTGTTGAAGAAAAATAGAGCTTGAACAAACCCAATCTTGTCAGCTACTCTTCTCGACAAACCCCTATTAGAATGACACCACAACCTAATTCGGCGGGAATTCTAGGACCAGTACCGCAACCCAAATCTCCTACCAGCCCTTAGCCTGTGCAAAAACTCACGGGACAAGAAGCGAGAGAATGACGTGATTGGGGGCTTTGTTTCTACTGTGATGAAAAATACATTTTTGGACACAAGTGTCAACGGCCGCAACTGTTTGTCATTGAAGATTGCTCTATGATTGCCAAACACGAAACCACCAGTCAGGAGGAACCATAACTACCTGACTCGGTCCTTGAAAAATCCTTCCATGCCATGGCGGGAACCATCCATCTGCAAACTTTACACATGATAGGAAAAATCAAGCACCAAGATGTAACTGTACTTATTGATGGAGGGAGCACGCACAATTTCATAGATCAAACAACAGTAGATAGATTAGAATTACTAGTGGTTCGTGACCAATTTTTTGAAGTCATGGTTAGAAACGGAGAAAAAATAACAAGCACAGGACGACGTTTGAACTTGAAATTCCAGCTTCAAGCTTATACCTTGACAGCCGATTTCTACATCTTATAAGTGTTCTCGTGTCAAGTGGTGCTTGGGGCACAATGGTTACAAACCTTAGGGCCTGTTGAGCTGGACTATAGTAAGCTAACTATGGCCTTTATTCATAATGGGAAGGTTCAGCGATTGCAAGGAGTGAAGCATAAAGGCATAGAGCCTTTGGACAGTCGTGAGCTACAACAGTTGACAGGCCAAGGATTCTTTTTCTTTGTTTTTCAATACAACCTGGATTTTCGAATGAGGTTCCCAAGCAAGGACCAGATACCCAACAACAACAAGCAGATATTCAACAAGTGCTAAAAGATTTTCCTAAGATTTTTTCAGATACCATTGGCGTATCTCCTAAGAGAGCTTATGACCATCAGATAGTGCTTAAACCGAACCAAGAACCTGTTAGCACTTGTCCCTATCGATACTCATAGTACCAAAAGGCGGAAATCGAGCGCATGGTCCAAGAATATATAGCTTCGGGGATTATTAGACCTAGTCAGAGTTCCTTCTCTTCATCGGTTCTTTTAGTAAAAAAGGCAGACGACACTTGGCAATTCTGTGTCGACTATCGAGCATTGAATAAGGTGACCATGAAAGATAAGTATCCCATACCCATCATTGATGAGCTGTTAGATGAATTATTTGAAGCTAATTTTTTTAAAAAAAATTGGACCTACGTTCAGGTTATCATTAGATTCGGGTCAAGGAGGAGGACATCCACAAGACAACTTTTCGAACGCACGAAGGCCATTACGAGTTTGTAGTAATGTCGTTTGGTCTCACAAACGCACCCTCCACATTCCAGCATTTAATGAATGATATTTTTCGTCTTTATATCAGAATGTTTGTTCTTGTATTTTTCGATGATATTTTCGTGTTTAGCAGGACTTGGGTGGACCATTTACACCATCTCCGACAAGTTTTGAATTTATTATCACATCACCAATTGAAAGTAAAGGAATCCAAATGTTGTTTTGGCACCACTCAAGTGGAGTATTTAGGCCACATTATCACTTTTGAAGGTGTTTCTGTTGATCAAAAAAGGTTCGGGCAGTCTAAACGTGACCAATTCTCACCTCAGTCAAAGCAGTCCGCGCTTTCCTTGGATTAGCTGGATATTACCCTAAATTTATCTGAGGATTTGGAACCATAGCTGCCCCTTACTAGATTAACAACTAAAGAGGTTTTGCTTGGTCTTCTGAAGCAGAGCAGTCTTTTAAGCAATTGAAGCAAGCCTTGACAACTGCCCCAGTGCTTCGGTTACCTGACTTTTCTCAACAATTCATTGTGGAATGTGATACTTGTGGTAACGGCATTGGAGCCATTCTATCTTAACAAGGGAGACCTATAACATATTTCAGTGAGGCACTTAAAGGCTCGGCTCTATCATTATCAACCTATGACAAAGAAATGTTAGCCATCGTTAAGGTAATCCGGAAGTGGCGTATGTACTTGTTGGGGCAGACATTCATTGTTCAAACCGATCAAAGGAGCCTGAAATATTTGCTTGAGCAGAAAATCAACACTTCCACAGAACTCAGATGGCTTCCTAAAATATTGGGATATGATTATGAAATACGCTATAAAAAGGGTGTTGAAAATGTTGGAGCTGATGCATTATTTCGAGTAAGCCAGTTTGAATTTCATGCAATTTCCATGCCAACGTGTGATTGGGTAGAGGTTCTTAAGGAAGAGATAAATAATGATCCTTTTTATGATCAAATAAAATTGGTTGCTAAAAAATCTCCACAGTTGTATCAACAGAGGAATTCTATCTGGTATAAAAAGGGCAGAATATTATTGAGTCCAATTTCAAAGCTGATTCCTATTCTTCTATCAGAAAATCACAATTCATCAATTGGTGGTCACTTTGGGTTTAAAAAACCATTAGTAGGATTTGCAGTCTGTTTCTTTAGCCTGGAATAATGGCTCGCATTCAACAACACACACGTATATGTGATGTTTGCCAGAGGTGCAAGAGTGACACACTCAAACCTGCTGGCCTCCTTCAACCGTTAGATATACCGGAGCAAATATGGGATGATCTTTCAATGGATTTCATAGAGGGTTTGCCTTTGTCTTATGGTTATTCGATTATTCTTGTCGTAGTTGATCGCCTATCGAAATATGCCCATTTCATTCCGCTTCGCCATCCGTTCACCACTTTGACAGTCACAAAAGCTTTTGTTGAGTCCGTTGTGAAGCTTCATGGGGTTCCCAAATCTATTGTCAGTGATCGCGAAAAAGTTTTTCTCAGTAACTTTTGGAAATCTCTATTTGACTTGTAGGGTACCACGTTGCAGATGAGTTCTAGCTACCATCCACAAATTGACGGACAGACGGAAGTTGTCAATAAAGTCTTGGAACAGTATCTTTGTTGTTTCATTCACAGTCGTCCTACTAAATGGAATGATTGGCTTGTATGGGCCAAATATAGCTATAATACAAGTGTTCATTCTTCCACAGGTATCACTCCTTTTTAAGCAGTACATGTTCGACCACCCCGTAATCTGTTATCATATATTCTTGGTACCTCTCACGTCCATTTAGTGGACCAATTGCTCCAAACCAGAGATGATATTCTTAAGCTCCTGCGGAACAACTTATTTGAAGCACAAAATCGAATGTGGAGTCAAGCGAACCAACATTGACGAGAACTTGAATTCGTGGTTGGAGACCTCGTTTACATACGTTTGCAACCTTACCAGTAGTAGTCCGTTGTTTTTCGCAAGTCACTCAAACTCTCTCCACGTTTTTTCGGTCCGTACAAAATCTTGACCCGTGTAGGACCTGCTGCTTATCTTTTAGAACTGCCAGTTGGTTCCTTAATTCATAATGTCTTTCATGTGAGCCAACTTAAAAAAATGTGTGAGTGTTGCTATTGCAATTTTGCCTTCTCTGCCTCCAGTTGCAGATGACGCGACCATTCTTCCACAACTAGAAGCCATATTAGATCAAAGGGTCACGCACAAGGGGCGTTATCGTCCTAAAGAAGAAGTTCTTGTCAAATGGTTGGGTGTCCCTGCTAAAGATGCGATGTGGGAGAATAAGTGGCGTTTTTTTCGTACATACCGTGATTTCCATCCTTGAGGATAAGGCCGATTTTTTTAGGAGGGAGGAATGATAGGCAACACAGTCTTCGTTTAGTGGGTGAACTACGTGGTTATTGAAGTGGGCTATTATCTACGTTTATTGTGTTTTGTTTGTGTAGTGGTTGTAGAGGATTCCTATGTTTTTGGGATTTCATGACTCTTTCTTCGTGGGTTGTTAAGTTTCTCTATTTAAGTACCTGTAACTCTTCTTTTGAGGTATGAAAGAAATAATTGTCTTCTCCTACTCCTCTGTTCTACTCTTTCCCTACCTTCTTTATTATCCCATTAAAAAGTTCTTAACACCCTAACATTTACAAAAACATTTACGTTAAACCTTACACTAATAGAGAAAAGTGATGGGAGTGTAACACTGTCAACTTTCTGCAACATTATCACTCACGTGGCATAGAGTAATATTATTTTAATGTTTTAATAGGTCTCATTTTGACATATAAGTGCCACGTACTATTATTGGATTTACATTCTAAAAAAATTATTTATTAAAATTATTAAGTTATTAAAATATGTAGTACCTACTTTTTAAATTTAACCTAAATATAATTAACCTAACCAATTAATATAATTAATCTAAATAATTGTATTATTAACTGAACTAATGAATCTTTTAACTAATTAACCTAAAACTTAAAAATATGTAGCCTGAATCTCTAGTCCCTAATCTTATTAGATATTCAAAGTTCCATTTTCAACACCAAGTCTTCCCCTTCAATGCATCGTCTCCCTACTTCATCGCAACGCCTCCCTCAGTCATCGCCCTTCATTGCTATTCATTGCCTTCATTGTCGTCGCCTTTAGCTAGTGCTCCATTCGACTCCTAAAAGAAGGTAAGTCCCTTGCTCTAACCATATACGCACAAAAAATTGAGACCAACAATCGAGTTTTATAGAGTTGTTGGCTTATGTTCCTTACCCCTACATTTCCACAAGCAATGTGATTGAAAAGTTTCAACTTTTCAATTATATACCATAATTTGTCACTGTCTTTCATGTTGGATCATATCTACAACTATTTTATGTGTGCTCCCACAAATTCTTGCGAGGGTCTAATAAATTTGGTCAAAACCATTGAAAAGATATAGCAACTTATAAACAAATTCATAAACAAGAGGTATATATACTTGGACCATCTCTCTCTCTCTATATATATATATACACACACACACATATATGGACCATCTCTGTATTTGGTGTAAGCATATGAAGATCACCCAATATTTTAATTACAACAAGTATTTTTCTTCTATTTGTTACTTGTCTTCTATTTCAATATGTAAGTTAAGAATACAACAGCAGTAACAACAACAACACTTAATATGAATTTCGTCGATACATGGAGTCTGAGAAGGGTTAATTGCATAGATCTCTGGGATATAGGCTTAAAAGTATATCATATAACATAATTTCTTAAAATGTATATGCAATTGTCAATATCATTTAAGAATGAACAAAACATAAGCCTTATTTGTAATACAGAATTGCTTACCATATTTTTAGAAGAAAATTGGTTAATTTTGTTTTATTTTTTAATTGATGTTTTATTTCTTGGCAATTTTCTGTTGTGATTTTACATTGTGATTTTCTTTACTATCATGCAGATGATCATCTATTAATACAACAATAAGTTCAAATGTATAAAATGTAGTTTGCTATTGTGGTTTAAAAACTCCTTTGAGGACTCAAGTGATCCTAATCTTAGTCGGAGATTCTATAGATACCCCAATTATCTAGTACAAATGTATTTGTTATTTGATTAAAAACTTAAATTTAAAGTTTGTGTAATAAAATAAAATATTTAAATTTGAGACATACAACTTTTTGAAATTGTAAGATGACAATTTTATTGAGAGAGTAGTTGAAGTGATTCAAAAATTAAGGAAAGAAATATCAATATTAAAGAAAAGAGTTGAAATAAGCACAGCGAAGGAATTTAAACAACAAATGAAGACATAAATTTATTAAGAAAAGAGAAAAAATGAAGTTTTTTTGTTAATAAAGATTGTAATAGGATTTATTGTAGTTTTGGAATATGTTTCGGGAAAATTGTATTGAATACCAGAGGCCAAAACTCCCTTCTTATATCTACCGTTCAAAAGTAAAAGGACCACAAATCGGTAGTGAAACGTAAACTTAAAATCCGCAGCTTTCTTTCAAATAAGACATTGTCGAGAAGGCGTCCCTTGAAATGCCTTTTAGAGAAATCTAAACCATGTCAGATCGCGCAGGTCATTTATTAAAACTAGTTCACGATCATAAAACCTCAATGACAATCAACCAAAATTATGGGAGAATATGAGAGAAAGGAGCATTAGGAAGCATTTCCCTGTTTAGTTTTCACTATCTATTGCTTTGTTGGTCAATGAGCAAATGTGTTAAGAATGAGATTATTACTTTAATTCATCCTGTTCTCAAATACTGGAACTGGCATTCTGTAACTAGTGCATCTTTATGTTGAAAGAGGGCAAGATGTAGTAGTAATAGTATTGGTTTGGTATAGAAACGAATTAGATTAAAGGAAGCTGGAATTTGAAGATCTAAAGAGAATTTTATTGAGTAATACAAAGACGAGATGTCTGTGTTTTAAACATTTGGCGGAAAGAAATGGCCGTAGACTATGAAAGAGATGGCCGTAGATTATGAACTCGACTAACTAAAAGGTTGTATCCCATAAATCTATGAAAAACTAATTAACAAGTTGCTTGAACAGCGAGCCTGTATTCATCAGCTTGGCAACGTAGGGGTCCAAAAGTTTTTTCATCGACTTTGATAGAACACTTCTGTTTGCCAATACAAGCCTGCAAATCACACCAATTTACCCAATTACAACGTGTCATGAACAGCTTTATCTTTAAATAATTCATATCTAGGTAAGAAAAAAAGAAGTAGCACCTTTCCAACAACGTGTAAAGAGTTCTGGGCATGACACTTTCGGTTTACATGGAAATCTCCACAGGCTCCTGTGGGAGTGCCAAAGCTTGCAAATTTAATATCTGTAATAAAGTTATCTCCTTGGCATGACAGTTCCAAGGTGTGGCCTTCATATGCGTGGGCACACAGTTTACCAATGGTAACAGTTTCTACTTGAACAAGATCTGGGGTACCTCCCATTTCTTCAAACAAAACAAGCACATTTCCATCCGCCTTAAGGAAGGATCGCGGAACGTGATACCTAAAGATTTATCATTAAGTTAAGAATGCTTTACCAATTTCAACAGGAAAGCAGGGATCTTAAAGTATATAAATTTTCTTACCATCTTTGACTAGGCTTGCCACAGTTTGTTTTGCATTTTCCAGATCCATAAGCTCCACGATAGTCGCACTGAAAGTCACAACCATCTTCAGTGGCAAGGTAGCTTGGCCAGTATCTTCCAATGTTGTTGCCATTAACCCAAGCTACTCCTTTGCCCAAACCAATCATGTCTATAACGACAGGATCTTCTCCTATAGGAGCTGAGAAAGTGGTCTACATAAACGTAACATGACATTAATGCTAGTCAGCATAAGTAAGAGTAAGTAATATTAATTAGCATCCATCATTACCTTATACCAAATGAATGGTTTATTTGACGGACGGTCCATCGCACTCCATGCTGTAGTTTTACCTTCATTTAGTCCTAAATCTTCACCATGCAATCCAGTCTTGTATACCCAGTGATTCTTAGAAAGATCATGGATCACTTCCACAGTGTCAAATCTGTCCTTTAGAATCAAGTTTACTGGACCTGTGATTCCATATTTTGCGTTATCATAGTGGTCACCGTAATTCTAGCCATGAAACCAGAACAAAACAGTTAAGATTACTGATAACAGAGACAACAATATAACTTTAGAAAGGATCTTATATATGTAACTAAAACTTACAGCAAGTCCTACTGTAGCACTAATCAAACTGATGTAGTTGGTGCCGTGTACCAACTTAATCTTCTTCTTAAATGTGAACTCGTAATGACTATATTCAGCAGCACGAGATCCTAATAAATTGAATAAACTTCAAGGGTTAGAAACAGAAACAACATTTGTTTTAAGAACTAAAACTGGACAGAAAAGAATCGTGATATCTCTTGTAAGCATAAAATTTTCATTAAGAAAAGTCGGCAATTAACTTACCAACATGTTTGCCATTAACGAATGCATGAACGACATGTCCCTTGGTATGCACACTAAGGTAAAGACTCTTGCCTGGCGCGTTCCACAAAGGATTTTTTTCGTCATATACAACACTGTCCATCACGCGTTAGAGAGGAGAACTCAGACTTACGAATGCATAGATTTTGTATATGTATTACCTGGTCATAAGCCACAAATAATCATTAGTGCCATTGGTGGCAAACTTTTGGTCCAAAAGCTCATTTGAATGCAACAAATTATTGCCAAGACCATCTTTCTTGTTTAGTTGAAGAACATTTTCGGGTCTCCAAGTCCAATGAAAAGAGTATGGTTCGTCATCATCATCGGTATTTGGTACTTTGATCATTGTTGCTGTTTGAGCGTTAACCTACAAATATCAGGAGCAATGTGTTTCTGAGACTGTAAAAGCTTTTAAAATGGAGTGATTTAGACAACTTGTTTACCTTTGCTGTATTGTAAACCTCTTTGTAGCAATCATGGAGAATGCTAACAGACCATGCAGGAACAAGGTATTTGTTATTTTCAAAATCAAAGGTATAATCATCGGTATTGTGTGAATTTGCGAAAAAACAACTCCTTTTCCCCTCATATGAATAGATTGTAATCTGCATTTGAGCATATCAATACAATGTTACTGGTTCTTAAAGTCGTAAATACATTTAAGTATTTAATACTACTTTTAGCATAAGAAAGAAACAGTTTAACCTGTCTATTCCCAGGAAAATCCATATTTCTTATTGCACCATATGTTAGGGCTTTCTCCATGGATCTTAACAAGAAATGAAGTTCCTTGAGATGTCCCCACTTAGGTTGATTTAGATTTCCTAAAAAATGCAGAAAAGTTAAGAGAATGTTAACACTATAATTCAACTTTACAATAAATTAGAATTAGTAAGTATAGGATATCCGTACCGTACTCATCAAGGGGAGCATCATAATCATAAGATGTCGTGATGTATGGACCTCCTGCTGTGCTGCCAAAGTTAGTACCACCATGGTACTAAAAACCAACCAGAAAGAAAAGAGTAAATGTAATGTTCAATATTAATATTCAGAAGGGAACAAAAGGTTCCAAACATACAAAATCTCGAACTAACCATGTAATAGTTATGAACAGTGCCTTGGAGTTGGAAAAACCTTGCAACAGCATAAGCAAGGTCCTCTGCAGTCCTATGTGGATTTTGACCACCCCAATTCTTAAACCTAATAAATAATTTCTTCTTTTTTTTCAGTATATTGATTAATTGCTGGATTGATTACTGTAACTAAAATAAAAACTGTGACAAACCAGCCACTCCAATTCTCTGTCCATATCTTCGGTGTATTACTTTTGGGATTCTTCCACTGATCACAATAATAACCATTGCAGGTGCTAATCTGTATAATCAAAACAAAACATTTAGAATAATATACATCTCGGTGGAGTATACTGATGAGCATGGATGAATTGCGTTACCATAGGTGGTGGGGCATTATCTTGTTGACACATTATCCAAGGAATACCAACTTTGTAGCCTTGAGCCAGATTAGCACACCACTTGATATAGTCGTATCCATCTGAACCATAAGCCCACTCTACATTTCCATATTCATTTTCAATCTGCAAGAATAAATCTTTAGCTATGAGTAATTAGAGAATTAGTTGACTAAAATGAAAGGGAGATCAAAGGAATTGAGTATAAACCTGAGCAAGGATAATAGGACCGCCTTGGGAGGCAAAGAGTTTCTCTTTCTTCATCATTTTCACGATCAATGTTGTGAAAGTTTCCATCTCTTGCTATTTAATGTAACATGTAAAAGGGAAGAAAGAACAATAAGATCAGATAATAATAATATACAATAACAACAATAACTCAGTACACAAGATTTTACACTTGTGACCTCTTGGACAGCAACCTTACCAGATGCTCAACCTGCTCGAACAAAAATATATATTCTGTAATGTGAAGAAGTTTTCTTCTCTTCTGATATGTTTTACCTTGTAAACAGGATCGTTAGTTCTCAAGTGAATATTTGGTTCGTTATGCAACCACACCGGCAAGCCTCTGCCATACATGAAACCTCATGTTAATAAAAGATCATACTCACTAATCAAACAAACAAAACAATTACCCGTAAGTCCATTCCGCACAGACATATGGACCAATCCGAAGAATAGCGTAGAGACCTTCTGCTTTAATAGTTTTGATGAATCTGACGAGGTCCAAGTTTCCGGAGAAATCATACTGAATAAACAGAACGAAGATAATTATAGACAACGAACATTCATGAGCATACAAAATGATGATGTTATAATACCTGACGGCGTTCACGCTCATGTGCATTCCAAAATACGTAAGTCTCGATGGCATTTAGACCACCGTCTTTGGATTTCTTGATAAGGGAGTGCCACATCTGCATGGGATTGAAGCAATATGTTAAATATAATTTGTGTATTGAAATGGACAGTAATAGCAAGAAATTACACTTACTTCAGGAGTGCTGCGAGGATAGTGTATAGCACCAGAGATAATAATCCTCCTTTCTCCATCGATGTTCACAGCTCTGTTATCAACAGTAACTTGAATCCCAGAGCAAAGACAGCTCAAGAACAAAACAGCAAAACTAAAAAATGAAACTCTTGATAGAGTTTCCATACTGAAATTGAAAATTGTAAAGGAGATAGATGGCAGAGAGGGTTGCTTCTCTTCATTTATAATGGAGTTTCAACAAGATATCTATAACATTATCTCGAAAATTTTCATTTAAAAATTAAACTTCGAAATCGGATTGTAAGCACTGCATATCTATAAGATAAGGAAGTTAAGTTAAACTGATAACACCAGCGACATATTATCTGCCAAATACAGTACATGAGATTCTAATCATAATTTCTGAAATTAAAACCAAATTATATTTTTCTGAAATAAAATATTTTCAGCTAAACACTAGCTCACGATCCCACTACATATTACTTTTTCTTACGTTGGAGGGATTGAAAACTCATGATTACTTGTCAACAAACCGGGATTGTTATCTCTTTTCTTCGCAAGTGGTGTAAAATTAGTTCCAAATCCAATAATAATCAGACATACAAAGATCAAAATCGGAACTTTTATAGGGAATATCATGTATATATCCATAACAAGCCTTAATTTTATGTTGATAAAAATGAAAATACTTATTTGGAAATTAATGGATCCGATCAAAGTCTAGAGATTAATGGATAATACAATATTGGCTCTTCGAGTTAGCGAAAGACGTGATCATGGAGGACTGGAAAATATTACGAAGAAACTTGATTCAAGAATTACAATTATTTCTTTGATTGAAACATTAAAAAAAAAGAAATTTTGTGAAAAATAGGATAAAGGAACTAAATACCACTTCAACTTCATTTTTATTGGAAAAGTTATGATGAATCTAGAGAGCTAAGATCATAAAGATATGCCTTGGGATGTTGGTTGATATGGGTATAAAAGTCAAGTGATAATATTGAACAAATAAGTGCTTAATTTTTATTTTTAATTATAGATAATTATTTAACTTAAGAGTACTTGATGATTAAATAAACTACAATTTTACCGTATGACAATTTTAGAGAGATGTGAAAGTGAAAGCCTAGAGGGTTGCTTCTGTAGTCAGATAAAAAGCACTTAAAGTCATCTTTACTTTTGATAGTTTGATATTTTGATGATCTCTACTTTATTGACTACAACTTTTGTAGTCATTACCTCTTTCATTGTTGCACTTCTAATAGAGATTTGTGGTATTTTGCAAACCTATTTTTGGATCTTTACTTTAGCTTTACAAAAATCTCTTTTTTTGATGCCATCGTTGCTATTTTTACTGTTATAGGTTTGCAATTTTATCCTTTTCAATTCGGAAATTACTATATATTCGGCAACTTGCACCATTTCGTGCCTCTAGTTGTTCAAGCCAGAAGTTAACATTGTGGCTTTTTATTTTGTTCCTTCATTTCTGAATTCTTCTTCAAAACTCTCTTTTTTTGGTTTTAATTTTTGACTTTAAATACAACATCAAATTAGTTAATACTTTATTACAAAACAACATTTGGCTTGGGCTGATTAAGTGTTGAGCCCAAAATGAAACCTACACAAGACAATGACGGACGACCCAGACTTAATGTCTAGGACTAGGGTTTTGTATTATTAAAAGCTTACGGCCTGTTTGGTTGAACAGCTGGAATAGTTATTCTTAGCAATAGAAAAGACAAGGAATAGAATAGAATAGGTATTACTTTGTTTGGTTTATTGCTAAAGAATTTCTATGTCAGTGTTTGGCTTGAAAATATAAACTTGAAATAAGAAAGGAATAAGTAACAAAAAGACCAAATTATTATTATTATTATTATTATTATTATTATTATTTTATTATTTTATTATTTTATTAAACTCCTTATTATTATTAATTTTATTTATTTATTTACTTATTTATTATTATTATTATTATTATTATTATTATTATTAATTTTCTACTTAATTATTCTTATTAAAATTAAATTTATTATTATTATTAAATTCTTTATTATTATTTTTATTAATTTTCTTCTTCTTATTATTAATTTTATTATTCTTATTCTTATTAATTAACATTATTATTATTAATTTTCTACTAAATGTTACAAATTATTATGATTATTATTAAATTTATTTATTATTATGATTATTATTATTAATTTCCTTCTTATTATTATTATTTATTATTATTAATTTTATACTTACTACTATTCTTAATTATATTAATTTTGGACTCAATTTTTAAAAGATTGAATTACATTTAAAGTTTTAATCTGT
>JANKOD010000004.1:22278344-22293329 GCA_026284645.1 Erythroxylum acuminatum | reverse complement strand
AATTTTACCAAACATCTTTAACAAACAGCTAATGCAATCCGCTGGTCAAATCAGCTGATATAATCAGCTATCAGCTATCAGCTGTTTGTCAAACAGGGCCATATTTTAAATATTGTTTGATTTTATAAATTGAATATCTCAATATTGTATTATCATAACTAGAACACCATTATAGAATTGACTTCATTTTCATATCTAAAATGAAAACACTTCTAAGGATAACATTTCATCACAGCTAATGGGAGAGAGTTTTGCTCATGCGAAATGGCTTAGTAACCTTATCCTTGGTACCTTGTGTCTTGGCTCTTTTTTAGAATGAGAATGAATTATACACATTTTGGAGTACGTATATACAGAGAGAACCAATTTTGCTTAGAAAATCTGATGAGCTGAAAATTTGTAGTAGGAAAGTTATGTCACTCAGTACCAAGTTATCCAGAATATTGATTAAAACAATCAGAATTTTATTGACTAGGTATTGCATTGAGAACAAGCCTAACCTAATATTGAAAAAACATTTATTAGAGAGATCGTACAATGATCTAAACACTAATCTAGCAACACTAGCCTTGAGAGTCTAAAACTTTTCTTTTTTCAAGCCCACCGGTCATATATCACCACAAATGGCTTCAACAGCTAACCGGTATTGATCCGCGTTGCAGCGCATGGGGCCAAAAGTTGCTTCTGCCACCTTCAAACTACATTTTTCATTCCCAATACATGCACTCTGCACAATTTCTAAACTACTCTTTGCATGGCATTTTCTATCTAAATGGAAATCTCCACAGATTCCTCTTGGCAGACCAAAACTGGCGAATTTTATGTCTTTGAAAACTTTCCCTCCTTGGCATGATAGCTCCAAAGTGTTGTGTTCGTATGCATTAGCACAGACTGTTCCAACTGTAACAGTTTCAACACTCACAAGATCTGGTGTGCCTCCAAATTCTTCGAATAAAACGAGTTCGTTGTCATCTGCCTTAAGGAAAGATCGCGGAATATGGTACCTGCAAAGTAGCACATGTGAGTAAGCAACCAATTTCTGTGTCACCAAATGAAAAGACGCATTCTTAGTTCTTACCATCTTTGAGAAGATTTGCCGCAGTTCGTTCTACATTTAGAAGGACTGTATTTTCCTCGGTAATCGCATTCGCCAATACATCCATCTTCACTTGTCATATAGCTTGGCCAATACCTTCCAATGCTATGGCCGTTGACCCAAGCCATTCCCTTACCCAATCCAAGCAAGTCCACCACAACAGGATCCTCACCCGTTGGAGCTTTAAATGTAGTCTGCAACATAGCAAAACGATTAGTTCGATACCAACACCAGCATCTACAAGTACTGAGATTTCAACAAATTACCTTATACCAAATAAAGGGCTTATTAGCAGGACGACTATCTTCAGTCCATTCTAGGTTAGAACCAAGTTTGTGCGTTCCGATATCTACTCCGTCAAGGCCGGTCTTATAAACCCATTCATTAACAGAAAGATCATGTTCAACTTCTCCTTCAAGTCCTTCTTTTGGCCTTCGGATTAACTTAACAGGACCACGGATTCCATTTTTGCCTTCATCATAAAATTGGCCATAGTTCTGAGGAAAGCATAAGACAGTAAAATTATTACATGAAAATATGATCTGGTGTAATTTATAATTAAATATAGAGAGGTAAAAATTTTACTTGAAGTCCAACTGTTGTGCTGATCAAGCTGATATAATTGGTTCCATTCACCAAGTTAATCACTTTCTCGAAAGTGAACTCGAATTTACCATTAAGTGCCCATTGCGTTCCTAACAAATTCAATTAGTTTACACATTAGAAACTACATAATTTTCGTTGAAATTTTTGGTTCAACTAGAAAAAGTGCCCATCAATTTTACCAAAGTGTTCTCCGTTGACGAATCCATGAACCACATGTCCATGGGTATGGACTTGTAGAACAAAATGATCGAGAGATTTCCAATCAGGAGCATCTTTATTGTATTCAAACCTGTGGATATGAATATGAGAATATGAGCCTATCTTATAGATAAAGATTCATAATGATGAGCAAGGCTAAGTGATGCAAAAGTACAAGTGCATACTTGGTCATAAGCCACAGGTAATCGCTTGTACCATTTGTGGCTCTTTTTTGATCCAAAAGACAATTTGAGGTCATTAAGGGACCCTTAATAGCCGACAGTTTGTTAAGCTGAATAAACTTCTCGGTCCTCCAAGACCACTTCAATTTATAAGGCTCTTCAAAATCATCCGCTGCATTTGGTTTCTTGACCATTACAGATGTTTGGGAATTTACCTATCCAAGATCATGGCAGCTTAGAAAACACTAGTAAATACCAGAATTGGGTCAGAACAGCTTATAAGCCTAATTTATATACCTTAGCAGTGTTGTAGACCTCGGTGTAGCAGTCAGGGAGGATGGTTACAGACCAAGCAGGAACGTTATATTGATTACCTTCAAAATCGAAGACATGGGCATCTTTTTGATCTGGATTTGACAAAAAGCAACTCCTCTTTCCTTCGTGAGAGAATATTGTAATCTGCAAGTTGAAAAATAGGACAAGTCAGTCAAGTTCTGCATAAGAACTACAAATAGCATTGCTTGATAACTTCAAAATAAGTGAATAATGATACTTACATATCTACCGCCGCCTTGATCAAGAGACTCTCTCTCGCCATAGACGAGATTTGCCTCCATCGAGTATAACAACAAATGTAGATCCCTCAAATGACCCCATTTAGGTTGATTTAAATTTCCTAAGTTGGAGATAAAGAGACAGGAAAAAAAATACAAATTAGGTCAAATTATATAATTACAACGATTGACAATTTAACTGAACATCTTTACCATATTCATCAAGTGGTGCATCATAATCGTAAGAGGTGGTGATGTATGGACCGCCAGCTGAGGTATCAAAGTTAGTGCCACCGTGGTACTAATGCAAAGAGCGAAAGACAATGTTAGTATCTTATGTAAATCTATATGAACACTTTATTATTGAAATGATTGGAGAATCAAACCATATAATAATTTTGGACGGTGCCTCTTCTCTGGAAGAATCTCGCAACAGAGAAAGCAAGGTCCTCAGCAGTTCTATGTGGGTCCTGAGAGCCCCAGTTCTTGTACCTACATGGGCATTTTTGCAACAAAATGAATCATGATCACTAACTCGAATCACTCGGTGAACTAGCACAAAAGAAACACGTATAACAAACCAGCCACTCCAATTCTCAGTCCACATCTTGGGAGTATCGTTTTTGGGACTGTGCCACCAATCGCAGTAATAACCATTACAGGCACTGAGCTGTAAGATAAAGAAATAGTGGTTGATTTAGATGGAGAGCAAATGAGAAGGAATAAATACAAAGAAATTATGAAGAGAAAAGCCAATGGTTGAATGAATTAAGCATACAATGCCTTCTGGTGCATTATCCTGCTGACACATAATCCATGGAACGTCAAGCTTGTAGCCTTTAGCAAGATTTGCACACCACTCCACATATTTCCATCCGTCATCTTTATAAGCCCACTCCACATTTCCGTATTCATTTTCAATCTTTTGGAATTTTTACAGCAAACACAAAATGCCAAGCCATTAGCATAATAATTAAGGAAAAGCAACCAAAATGAAGCTTGGCATTAAGAAAGCAAACCTGAGCCATGATAATTGGACCTCCTTGTGAAGCAAAAAGTCTATGTTTCTTCATCATCTCCACAATCAGTGTTACGAAAGTTTGCATTTCTTTCTATATTTACCATACA
Source organism: Erythroxylum acuminatum (assembly GCA_026284645.1). NCBI lineage: Eukaryota > Viridiplantae > Streptophyta > Magnoliopsida > Malpighiales > Erythroxylaceae > Erythroxylum > Erythroxylum acuminatum. The sequence continues at coordinate 22,289,565 of JANKOD010000004.1, read as the reverse complement.
AAACAGGAACGAGCATTTTAATACACGATTTCAAATAAGAGAGATGCTGACAAATATTATAATGCTAATTTTAAAACAAAATTTATCATTTTACCTTAAAGATTTCATTGTTAGTCCTCATCTTAATCCCAGGTATGTTGTGCAACCAAACAGGTAGTCCTCTGTCAAATGTTAATTAATATAAAATAGAAGACACTGTTAGCGTAAGTTTAAAGAAGCATGTAAACAATAGAAAGCTTGTTTAAGTTTTAATAATCAGTAATCACCCATAAGTCCATTCTGCACAGACATATGGACCAATACGAAGTATCGCATAAAGTCCTGCTTCTTGAACGGTCTTTATGAATCTAACCACGTCCAAGTGTCCTGAGAAGTCATACTGAAACAAATAAAAAGATAAAGATTAATACGAAGTCTTTTGCAGGTCCAATGTCAATTAACTCTCTGAAACGGTGGGGGAAAAGAAGAAACCTGACGGCGTTGAGGTTCATGGTGATTCCAAAAGACATAAGTCTCAATAGTATTAAGACCACCTTCTTTGGATTTTTTCATTAAGGAAGGCCACATCTACGAAGAATCAAAACGCATATAAATGTTCACGAAACAAGCACCAAAAAGCTTTACAAGATAAAAATAGCAATGCGAGTGAGGACTTACTTTAGGAGTGCTACGGGGATAGTGAATGGCACCAGAGATAATAATCTTTCGTTCTCCATCAATAACGATGGCTCTATTATCATATGTAACTTCATAGGCTGAACAAACTGAGATAAACAATACGAGAGTAGCGCAAAATGCTGAGAAAGAATTCATTATACCCATGTGAGTTAACAAATAACTAAAAGAACTCACAGGGTGGAGACTGTACCAAATGATACAAGTGCCCTGTAATTTATAGTGGAGTGTTGTAGGGTTGGATGGAGAACAAATATGTATCAAGTTGTTCAAGTAAAATCCAAGTAGTATCTGATCATGATCCTTTTTAGTAAAAGATTTAGGAGAAGTGCCAGATCTAAGCTGTTAAGAACTGGAAATATAAGACAACAACTTGGATAAATGTTTGAAACTAATGAACTGAAAATTTTTCATAATAAGATCACGGTTGATTTTGATCGTAGAAGGATTCTGCTGAAATCCAATACAAGATCTTAACAATCTGGTACCTCATGGATTTCAAATCCAATATCTGTAACCTGGAAGCAAACGAGCATACAAATTCATCAATTACAAGCTTCTTATAATATACTTCAGGCTCTATGTTTGAATATTCGACTTCAACGTGACTATGCACATCTAACTATTGTATCGAGTTATTGTTTTATTCTGTATTAATAGCAAATCTCACCAACTAGGAAAGAATTTAAATTGAGAGCACATTCAGAGATTAATTCAATATTTGGATATGTACGACCTTATCAAATGTAAGAATATTATAGAAATTTAATTTTGCAATTTTGTTTAAAAGCAATTACAAATTTATAATACACAATCTACAAGCCTTACTAGATGCTGATCTCATTTTGCAATTGGGCTGAGGGGTTCTCATTGATTCTGCAATTAAAGATATTTTTATGAAGAAATTGGTGTTAATTTATTTTCTCTCACATATTTCACCAATAAATTACAAGAAGATTAATTAAAGGAATGTTACTAAAATACAAATTTTGTAGATTAGTACTTCACAAATTGCTGAACCCCAATATTTTAGAAAAGGAACAACAATTCCTAGTTAAATGTAAATTATTCCAATTAAAAACCATGATTCCCCACTAGAATAATAACCTAACTCCAAAAATATCTTTTATTAGATAATTTGAATGAGAAGGAGATCATAATTTAAATAGTGCAAAATTTCATGTGACTAATTTAAAAGTTTTAGACTCTCCTCTGAAATGAATCTAGCTAATTGCACTTATATCTTATTAATCACTCTCCCTTAATCATATCAAGGTTTATTTTTATTGGATTAAGCTTTTTCTCCACTTGAAAGATTCTAAGCCTTTATTTTAATCTGGGTTTGGTCAAGCTTGAGTGACTTAGGTTCATTTTAACCACTCATTTCTAATAACAGCTATTAGGTTTTAAAGGGAATCAAGAAGAAACTGGAGCAAGGTCCACTAAGTTAATACATTATTTGTATTGATCAGCTCGATAATACAAGGATCCAAAAGTATCTTCATCCACTTGGAAAGTTCTACTTTGGTTGATAAGACACGTGTAGACAGTAGCGAAGCTACATGTAATGCCCACCCTCAAATTTTTTTTTAAAGAATATATATATACATATAGAGGTTGCCCACCCTAAAAGAATGTCGTTGTCTATGGTAGATTGAATTAAAAAAAACTATATATATATACATTGCCCCCCTGAAACAAATTTCTGACTTTGCCACTGCGTATAGACCAAATGAAACATATTTGTTCAATTTTATGCTTTATCATATTACTTAATGTCTCCTGGGCGTGAAAATTTTTAAGTGTTGCCTTCACGTCGATGAGCACATGCTTTCCCAACTATAATAGTCTCAAACATTTGGGTTATTCCAAATTCCCAACTATATCTGCATTCATATAGCCTTTTAGAATTCACTCCTCATCATCAAAACACTAACTCCATTTTGAAGTACCTCTCAAGTATTTCAAAATCTATTTCACTATTTCATAGTAAACTTTTCTTATATTAGATAAGAATTTGTTCACTAACCTAACAATATGTGCAATATTTATCCTTATATGCAACGTAGCATACATCAGAGACCCTATAGTGGATGAGTAGGGAACATAAGACATGCCATCTTTTTCCTTGTCTATTGAGGGACATACACGCTTGCTCAGCATGAAGTGATGTGTTAGTAGCTTGCTAACTGACTTAACATTCTTCATATTGAACATTTCTAGCACTCGTTTAATATAACTTTCCTGTAACAACTATAATTTCTAACTCTTATCCCATGCTATATCCATGCTTAAAATTTGCTTTATAAGTCGCCTTTTAATGTTGGGTATGTATTTTGCGTTAAGCCCGTGTTTTGCGTACCGAGGTACCTCAAGTTTGCATGCGACCACAACACTTCAAAGGTATTGTCCTCTCTGAGAATCGAACTCGCGAACCCTCAAGATTTTGCTTTTCGTTTTCTTCTTTCCTCATAAACCAAACCCTTTTGCAGACCTAATCATCATGTCAATGGATCCCTTGTTATGAATGTCAATCAAAAACATAAAGCATGCATCAAATATGACAGTATCTCGTCCAACTACGAAGAAGCTGTTACCCTGGTGATTTAACATTATCTGAAATCTTGATTACCATCAATGAGTGAGGTAGGGATGGAGAAAGTGATGGGACAGCCATAGCAAAGGAGAAGAATTGATAGATGCGAGTGATGTGATTTACTTTTATTGGTGAAAGCAAGAGTGAAATTGAGAGCAGCTATGAAGAAAAGTCCATACGAAAGACATCATTGGCCACCGATTACATCACAATCAACGTCCCCCAAAACTCAATTATGTGGATCGATGCCCTCGACTTCGTGGATGCAATGCCGTTTAAGAGAGTCCAATTCTTTTGTCTAGTTTTATGGTGTCTTATTATATTCAGTAAATTTTAGTCATTTATTTATACGAGTCATATATTTATTTATATGGGCCTATACGGGACTCACATAAATAAATAGCTGAGATTCACTAGACACAATAAGACACCATAAAAATTGGACAGATAATCTGAATCCCGTTTACGGATGAATTTCCATTCTTTGTCCTCGCTGTCATAAGAATAACTTATTTCTCATTTTTAATAATATATTTTACATTCATAATTGCCGATCGATGTAGACTTGTAGTATTTAATTTCCCTTAACATCAAAGAGGTGAGACAGATGAATACTTACAAAATTCCTACAAGTACTTAGTCTACTTGGCAAGTCGTGGAGTGTCGGTGTTATAGGATTCTTGGAGGGTAATTATGATAGGTATAAAAGTAAACAGCGGTGTTACACAGCACACGCACCTTCTGCTTCCCGTGCCGTTGCGTTTAAGGCCTAATAAAGATGGTCCCAGTTAATTAATTTCCACGAGGATCAATGTCAACTATAGTCAATTGCCGTTGATAATTCAGATTCTACTTGTACCTTGTGCTAACCACACACTTAACTCTAAACTCATTAACTGTGGATTAATATCACGGATACAGAATTCCCCTTTCCGAGTTTGTGAACTCTGTAAATTCCACATGCTCTGTCCCTTGTTGGAAGTCAAACTTTTTTATTAGAATATGTACCATATTCGTGTAAAATGACAGTCACCTAACTATTCCATCAACAAGCATCACATTGTATGTATGTACTGTTAGGATTATACAGTTATACCAAAAAGGGGATTGGATTTAGCAACTTAATTGGTAACCAACAAATGTCAATTGCATCACACATTCAATACGACAGACCCAACTGTACTACATCAACAAATCAGCTAACATCACCCTTCTGCACACCAAAAAAAAAAAAAAATCTAAACAGCAAGACAACAGTGACTTCCAAAATTTGTAAAAATCCAGTTTGGATGTGAACATACGGGCAATTATTTCCACGGAGAAATGTAATATCACAATCCTAATCCCAATCCCGTACTTGGGGCCAACACAGCAAGGGATAGACGTAGAGAATGCGAGGTGGATATGCCCCATGAAGTAACCTCAAAACTTGGCAGGATATAGGATGTGTACAACCTTATTTGTTGCATGTGATGTTGCCGACTGCCATCACTTATAAACTTGGCTGTCAGGATTTTGGTTTTATGAGACTTGTCAAATATTGAATGGTGGCGGTTTAACTTGGACTATCAAGAAACTCGTGTCCTGGTGGCTGGTTTACGTAAGGTAAGAAAATAATTGTTTAACGTCTATATATAAATAGTAAAAAAAAGAGAAGTATGGAGAAGTCACCGTCTTTATTCGATTATCTTTAACGAAATTTTAGAGTTTTAAATTTAATCAGAACAGTAACAAATCCGACCGCCGTAGACAGCTCAACCTCGACTCGCTAAACACCTTCACTGCCCAATGTATTTCCATAAATGACCCAGAATTAATACATAAATTTCGCGTATAACTCTTCTCGAGGCGAGTATGAATACATAATATAGAAGCGCCGCGTCTATGTGGCCCGAGCGACAACAATACTTCAGAAAAGGGTCGGGGACATGGAGGGGTAGAAATGGAAGTCAGAATTTTGCATGAGAAGCACACCTGTGGAGTGGCTTTATAAGAGGACGCTTGGCGTGATTACGCAACCGGATGCCACCAATTGTTCAACTATCTCTGCAACTCCAGTCGTAAAGAATTTATCACCAAAGGTAAAAAACTTGCATGATCATCTATGGGCAAAAGAGAGGAAATTTTGATACGCCAAGGACGCCTTCTCTTTTAAGAGAACTTCGCAGTTAACGCCTTCGGCCTGATCAGTAGCTATGGCGAACTTGGGGGATAATGGGCACAGCAAGAAAATGGTCACATGCAGGTTTTCTCCATCTGTGAAGCTTTTTCTGTTTATGGCTCCGTTGCTTATGGTTTCTGGGTTCGTTGCCGTTTCGGGTCCTAAAATTTACACCTGGAATTCTATGTCTGGCCAACTTTGGATGTGGAGGGATGAGGCTGAGAAGATGACCTCAGTTTCTCAGGGGAAGGAAAGTGAAGGTGTGGTGGATTTGCACCCAACAGTGGTGGTTGTTGGTGTTCAAAACACGGAAAAGGAAAAAGTTACTTCCGATGACTCTCTTCTGAACCGCTCTTCTGCTCCACCGATTCCTGTTGAGGCTATCCACTTGGAAGAACCAGTAAGCTTTTTCATTCTTTCATTTCAATCCTCCAAACTTCTGCATGTTCTTGACATAATTCCTCAAGTTTCTTCTTCTTATTATTTTAAATTATGTTTCGGTAAAGTTAAGATTGTTCTTGTGCCTGAAGGAACACAGACAAAGATTTTTGTCTGAGCCATGCTTTTTTTCTTTTATTTTCTTGTTGATTTACTTCTTGTTTAGATCGATGCTGTCATTTGCCTATGTTGTATTTAACCAAATTTATTTGCTGTGCAATATCCTTTTATCAAAACCGCATGCAGGCTTTTTGTAAGCACAGATTTCGTTCTCCCAAGGCATGCTTGAGTTATTGTAAGTTGATCAGATTTAAATGGTATTTCTCCAGAACGCAACCACAGAAAATGGTTTAAACACTTCAAGAAGCGAAATCACAGTAGCTGAATTTTCCAGGAATGAGACCCATGATCATATTTCAGTGAAAAGCCAAGATCCAAGAAAATATTCAAATTTAGAGAGGCTTGAAGCTGGTCTACAGAAAGCTCGGATCGATATAAAAGAGGCAAAGGATGGAAATCAAACCCTTAAGGACTCTGACCATGTTCCTGATGGCCCTATGTACTGGAATGCCAGAGTATTCCACAGGTAAAACAAAACAGTAAGAGACATGTAAAAGATATATGGTGCTAAATCGTTTAAAAATAGTGGATAACATTTTATTTTATCCATCTAATCGCAATCGATTGTTATGTTTTGTCTCTGCTGAGAACTTCTAATGCTGAGCTTTGTGGAAATGTAATCCATCCGTTCTCATCACCCGAAACATCAACATCATACAATACATTGAAAAATATGCATGACAACGATATTATACAAGGCTGGTAATGGGCCGCTCCTCGCTGCTATGAATTCGAGAGACAGTAAACTATAATATCAATTTAGATAGGCCCAACAGAGTTAACTAGAAGTGTTTCTCACATTTTGTTGGGACTAGAGTCTTGCATTATTCTTCATCTTATCCGAAGTTCAACAAAACAGAACAAGCTTTCTCTGGTTATGTATAATAACAATGTGCATTTCCCGTTGCAGGAGCTACCTGGAAATGGAAAAACGGTTTAAGGTGTTTGTTTATAGAGAAGGGGAACCCCCTGTGTTCCATAACGGTCCTTGCAAGAGCATATATTCTATGGAAGGTAATTTTATTCACATGATGGAGTTGGATGCCCAATTCCGAACCAAGGATCCGGAGAAGGCACATGTTTTCTTCCTTCCCTTCAGTGTAGTAATGATGGTACAGTTTGTCTATGTACGTAATTCACACGATTTTAAGCCCATAAGGAGGACGGTGATTGACTATGTCAATCTTGTTGCTGGAAAATACCCGTATTGGAATCGGAGCCTTGGCGCTGATCACTTCATGCTTTCTTGCCATGACTGGGTAAGTGCCCTTTTGTATTTAAACACACGCTCATGTTCCAATTATTCCTGTACTTTTTGACATGTAAATGTCAATATATTGAAGCTAGCTGGCATGTATTTATTCTTACAGGGACCTAGAGCTTCATTCTCAGTCCCTCATCTGGCAAACAACGCCATTCGTGCATTATGCAACGCCAACACTTCTGAAAGGTTCAACCCCATCAAAGATGTATCCTTTCCAGAGATCAATCTCCAAACAGGTTCCACAAAGGGATTGATCGGTGGACCCTCTCCTTCAAAGCGGCCAATCTTGGCCTTCTTTGCCGGAGGGCTTCATGGCCCTATTAGGCCTATTGTCCTGGAGCATTGGGAGAACAAGGACGACGATATCCAGGTGCATAGGTACCTCCCCAAAGGTGTATCTTACTACGACATGATGCGAAAAAGCAAGTTTTGCCTTTGTCCTAGTGGCTATGAAGTTGCGAGTCCAAGAGTAGTTGAGGCATTCTACACAGGCTGTGTTCCTGTGTTGATCTCTGAACATTACGTGCCACCTTTCAGCGACGTGCTGAATTGGAAGACATTTTCTGTTGAGGTTCCGGTGAGAGACATCCCTAAATTGAAGGAAATACTGAATAGCATATCTCCACGACAATATATAAGAATGCAGAGAAGATTAGTGAAGATAAGGCGACACTTTGAGGTCAACTCTCCCCCAAAGCGTTATGATGTTTTTCATATGATTCTTCATTCTATATGGCTTAGGAGATTGAATGTTAAAATACAAGAAGATCTTTTTCTCAAACCCAGCTGACCAAAACATCCACCAGACACCAGTACTTTTTGAAGGGTAGCTAGCTAGTCCTAGATAAGTTCCATTGGAATGTGATGTGATTTTGAGCTCAGCTAGGTGCAAGTTTTTTACCGTGTAGATGTACAAAAAATTTAATGTGCTATCAATAAACTCCAATTGAATGATTGTGATTTTTTTTATTGGCATGTCTTTTTGTTTATATTATGTACAAATTCATGCGTAATTTTGACTTCTATTCTTATATTTTTGGCAACGGGCTAGCCCGTTCTACTTAATAATAAACAATATCATATATACATAGTAGTAATCTCAAACCATTTAAACCCACATGATAAAGGTCTATACTTTGACAGTTATATGGTTTGGTAGTAAACCCTTTGGTCATTTATAAGGGTTTAAGAGAATCGGAAGCAAGAACTCAGCTGGTGACGCAGCTTATCCAGTCAAAATGACCAGTCATCCGTCCACGTAACGATTTTGATTCCATATTCCACGTGAGAGGACAAGTGCAATATAACCACTATTTAAGACGACCGTCTAATTTTAGTTTTGCCGTCTTACAGCCTACACAATCTCTTTGCATAGATGACGACGTGCCGCATGCCTTCTCAAAGTATCAGTCCACCTAATGTCACTCAAACTGGCTTGCCAATACACAACGTGTCACCTCTTCACTGTTGGATAAATTAGTAGAGAAATAATTATATATGCTGCTAAGCTCCCTCTTTATCAGAATTTCATCTTTTTAAGCCAACTAACAAGGTGCTACTAATTCGTGTGTTTGAGAACTTTATTGATTTCTGGAGCTGAAAAACAATGGCGTCTAAGTCGACAAAAGGAAGAGAGAACTGAAGCAGCGGCTTATGATATAAAAGACGCAAACAGTGAAAGAGAACACGAAGAGCGGGCAAAGATAGCGACAGATCGATCACAACAGGAAGAAAGGAAGACTAGGAGTCATTCTGATACAAAACCCAAGAAAACAAGGTTCTTGAAACGCCCTAATCTTATTGATCAAACCCCCCAATTTTCTATTCAATTAAACATGTTAGATCAAACCTCAAATCATAACTTTAAGACCCAATTCTAAAGAAATCATAAATCAATTTATGTTGTAAGTATTTACTTATTGATGCAAATCAATTTTTTTTTATGCAAATCAATTTTTTGAAGTAACCATGAAGATATTCACGTCTCACTTAAAGAATTCAATTATGAAATTTTATTAATCATCAAATATGAGGTTACAAGGATATAATAAGGTATAAATACCCTTGACAAAATCCTAACCCTAATAGAAATGGGTTTGCAGGCCTATTTAATAAAAACTAGGCTAATCCTAACAAATCTAGGAGTATCTAGTCTATTGAATACAATTTGATCCAAATCCTTTTATGAATGGGCTAAATATATTAAAACAAATAAGTCTCAAAATAACTCAAACAAACAAAGTGGGGTGTATGGGCCTTGTTAAGCACTTTAATAGGCCCACATGCTTGGTTCATAACAAAGCTATAAAAAAAACTAAGTCATGTGACTTTTAATGAAAGCAGGGACAGATTCAGAGATTTTTTTGAATGGGGCCAAAATTTTAATGGAGCCAAAATTTTATTTTTAATAGGGGCAAAATTTTAATAAGAGCAAAATTTTATTTTTTATAGAATCAAAACTTAAAATAATAATTTTTTATATGAAATTTTTTAAAGGCAGTGGGGGCAAGTGCCCCCACTTGCGCCGAATGTGGATTTGTCCCTGAATGAAAGCACATGCTATTAACTAAAAGAACAGTCCATAAAAAAATCCTTGGGCTTAAAATAAGAGATAATAAATAACAAGCCCAAATTATCAAAAAATGTGTCCTAAACAAGACTTGAGCTTGTTTCCCAAAATTGCTAAGTACTAGCCTCTTCCAACGCCTCCTCTAATAAAGCCACAAGTTTGGGCATGTCTTGACGTTCCTTCATAGATATTTCGACCTTCTCATGTAATTGGCTTGTGATTTGGGCTTGAACAAAAGCTTGCATTGCTTGTTTAAGCCTTGAAGCTTGTTGCGTTGTAATTAAACCACTTGGTATGTGTAGCTTGTCAGGTTGATGTGTAAGGCGTGGAACTCTATTGCGAAGGCTGGTTGTATCATCCCCTCCCTCCTCAAAAGGATTCGTCCTCGAATCAAACCTTACATTATTAAAGGGAGACAGATCGGCAACATTAAAAGTAGCGGACACTTGATATTTACCTGGCAAATCAATCTTGTAGGCATTATCATTAATTCTCTCAAGCACTTGGAATGGCCCATCGCCTCTAGGATCCAACTTAGATTTCCTTTGCTTAAGAAACCTCTCCTTCCTGAAATGCACCCAAACCCAATCTCCAGGCTCAAACCTCAATAACTTGCGCCCTTGATTAGCCCTGTGCGCATTTGCTTCATTCTGCTTCTCTATTTGTTGCCTTGCTTTCTCATGAATGCTCTTCACCAATTCGGCCTTGTGTTGTCCATCCTTGCTAAATAACTCATGTAATGGCAAATGACATAAATCCAAAGGCATCAAAGGGTTAAATCCATAAACTATCTCAAATGGTGAATAACCAGTAGTAGAATGAATGCTCCTATTATATGCAAATTCAACTAATGGAAAACATTGTTCCCAAGTTTTAAGATTTTTCCCTATAACAGCACGCAAAAGAGATCCTAAAGTTCTATTGACCACTTCAGTTTGACCATCTGTTTGAGGATGACAAGTAGTAGAAAACAAAAGCTTAGTTCCTAACTTTCTCCAAAGAACACGCCAAAAGTGACTCAAGAACTTTACATCACGGTCTGAAACAATAGTTTTTGGAATACCATGCAAACGCACAACTTCTCTAAAGAACAAATCAGCAATATGAGTGGCATCATTAGTTTTATGACATGCAATAAAGTGTGCCATTTTACTAAACCTATCAACAACCACAAATATGCTATCCCTACCGTTTTTTGTCCTAGGCAATCCCAATACAAAGTCCATAGATATGTCAGTCCAAGGATGCTTAGGCACAGGCAATGGAGTATACAAACCATGTGGATGGGTCTTTGATTTCGCTTGTCTACATGCAACACACTTAGAACAAATTTTTTCAACATCTTTTCTCATGTTAGGCCAGTAAAAATGTTCACAAAGTATGTCATATGTCTTTTGC
>JANKOD010000004.1:22254303-22272705 GCA_026284645.1 Erythroxylum acuminatum | reverse complement strand
AATAGCTCATGATTGACAAATCGGAAACAGTTTGAAACGTTTTAGAACTGGAATGCAAAAGGTATGATTTCTTATTTGAATTCATGTTTTATTCAATTATCGAGATCCGCTTAGAATCTATAAATTTGTTTGTTTTTTCGTTGCACCTGTGATTCGATCACGGTTGAATTCCAACAATAGTATCAAAGCCTTTTTTAATTGTTTATCTTGAATTAGAGGCTTGATTATGATAATATGTTAAAGGTTTGAAAAACTGCAATGTTGCAATGTGCATGTTATTCGAGACTGTTCTTGTCTCATTATGAAAATTGTTTTATGTATTTCTCTACGTAAAGTTACACTTGTGCAATATTTCTAAAATATTGATTTGCATGAGTGTTCTGTTGTTGCCTAAGCCCATGTTTATACGATGTTGGAAATTGTTTCTATTTGATTTGTCTATGTCAAACAAATGTTTTCACGATATGGCTCTTGAGAGACTTGGATTTAAGTTTTGGAAATTGTTTCCACACACATGCTCTATTTTATGTTCATCCAACTACCATATTTTATTTTCGAATTTTTCCTTTTCTCTGCTCTTGCAAATGACTCAGATATGAAATTGATTGTGTTCTTTATGGATTATACTGCCTATGTTATTTTTTTCCCTTTTATGCTTGCGTTACTGGTGACGATGGCGATAATCGCCCATCTGTGGATTAAATGAATAAGTGGCTTAAAAGCCACTTAGGGTGTCTCTCACCAGTGGTAAAGCGTTGGTGTCGCCATCGTGAAACACAATGGGTGAAAAATCACCCATGGATGTAGGCGGTAATTAACTCAGTGGTGATGATTCACCAGTGTGGAGGGTTGATAGCTAACGGTTGAAGCAGTTAGAGGAACAAGGGAGCACCGATTAGGAAATGTGAGGAATAACAGTCGGCGGTTAGAGACAGGTCGGAGAAATGTGGGTTGCGGTTGACAGATGAGGGCACGTGGCAGCATTTTCCAGAAACGTGGATGTTTATAGAGAACAAGCGAGAACAATAGGTGCGTGTAGAACGATGGGTGCGTGCGAGACACGCGCCCATCGTTCTCTAGAAAACATCCCTGAAGACATGATTGGCATGTGAAGTGCACGCGCCAATCAAACCTCCCGTTGATTGCAGAGCACGAACAGTCCACGCGCCCACATAGTCTCGCACCCCAGTGCCAAAGAGGCTTCTGGTGCTTGTAGAGCCTTTGTTTATTTGTTTTAAAAATTTTAAAACCTTAATTTCAATGTTAAATTAATTTAATGGAAATTAAATTAATTTAGACTCCTAATAAAATTAAAAAATGTTTTCCAATTTTTGAAAATTGTTTTCAAAGGGAATTTTTATTCGGAAAGGTTTCGGAATTTAATTTAATTTTTCAAGAGTTGAATTATTAAATTAAATTTGTTATCAAATCAATAATTAGAATCAGGCAAAAGTTTTAAATAATTTCTTCATAATTAGATTATGTTTGAAATTATAAATATAATGAGATCATATTATTTTGATGAGATCGAAAATTTTTGAAAATTTAAATCTCTCAATAAAATATTAAGTACACGTTAAGAACGTGATAGTTGCCTTCCATTGTTTAAGAATAAAACCAGAATTCTGTTTATTGTTTGGCTTGTTGAGTAAACTCAAGGTCATTTTAACCCGGATATGTTTTATCTTAAATTTATACGCCCTGCTTAAATAAATCTGTATGATTTGGATGAGCAAACTCATGATCATATGGATGTAGAGGCAGAGTTCGGAATAATATATATGACATATTTTGACTCTTCACCTAACGGTTCTAAGTGTTGGGACCCGTTTCCGAATCCCAACCTCATGAACAAAACGGAAACGAAAAACGACGCAAGTGGGAGCAAAGAACGAAACGAAACGAAAACGAATCTGAAGCAAATCGAATTTCATACGAACTGAAACGAATTTCCAAAACACAAATCAGAACGAATCACAAAGAACGGATTTCCATAGAAACTTTATGGAAATATGCTCTCAATTCAAATCTCTAAGTTAATATTCACACCACTATAACTTTAATGCTCAAAATATGTCAAAAACTTAAACTCCCTCAATTTCCCTTCATATATGACTTTTATACTTCGAAACACATAATTTTTCACTGGACACTTTTACTAGACACTAGTATGCTCTTAACCATGTCCCTCAATCTTACCTAGATACATGATTGTTGTGCAAAAATAAAAGGTTAAGGCACTAATATGGTCTAGAAATAACCTAACATAGTAGCGTTCAACATCAACATTGGCATGGCTAACCTCATCACAGGCAAAAATTATCCTTTAATCTGTACAAAATTATGTCAAAGTGATAAACTGGGCAATTATTAGCTAACGTGGTCACAGGGTCTTACATAGTCACTAAAACAACCATGTTCACCCTCGTGTCCTTCAAAATTCTTCATTTTTTTTTGCCTCTACTCCACCCAATTTCTGCTCCTTTGAAGTTAAGACCTAAAACACAAATTCAAAATAATAAGCACCATTATTAGACAAAACTGCTAAAAATCACAAGAAAAATATACTAAAATTCTTACAAAAAATATAGTATGTTATGCATTTATCAAACTTCCTTGCATTTAGGCATTTTCTTACCCTTTAGAAAGTCATAATTCAAATCATTAAATTTAAAAACGTTCATCCCTTTTAATCTTAACATGTTTATCCACTCTTTAAAATATCATAATCTTATGAATCAAATTAGCATATAATTAAATTCTATAAACCAATATCAATAACAATCAAATTGACAATCTTTATAAAATCAAAAGCATAAAATTATATACTCCCATAAATGATTCACTCAATTTGCTAAGTTTTAGGGTAGAGGATATAATAAAATTCTCAAATTTATATATAAAAGGAGTCTTAACTATACGTCAGTAATAAAATCGCATCTTCACCACTAATAAGTAAACTGGAAGCAAAAAACAAAATGTCTTTTAGTAGGGTGTAATGGGGCTCAGGTAAAGGTATAGAAAAGATAATTATACAGGTAATAAGGTGAAGGGAAATTACATGAACAAGAATATGAAAAACTTGATTCTTCATAAAATAGGTTCTTCAAGCAAAAATTTCTGGAATAACATAAATTCTCCTAACACTCCAACAAAATCACAACTTTTCTTCCTTCCCTCCTTTTTCAATTTTCTTTTTGTAATTTATTTGCTCTCAACAAATAATTTTCAAACTTGAAATTTATGCAAATTTGGAGAGAATATAAAGTTATAAAAACCAATGAAGTTGAGAAGAGACCATTTTAAATGATTAGTGTGCATCATCAATCATAAGCACAACAAACCTACTCCTTAAAATTCTTCAATATAATCCAAATTTTATGCAATTAAGTAAATTCAAATCTTTCAAAGTTCAAAAACAGATGAAAAATTTTCAAGAAAAAGGGGTAATTGGCTTATAATATGGCTATTGACGATCAAAGAAAAGGCAAAATTTCAAATTTGGTTATTTTTTAAAGATAAAACATGGTCGATAATAATAAAATAAAATAACCTAAAATAACTTGTTAAATTTAAGTACCTTATCAATGTAATACCTCTAGTACGACAATGTGATCTCAATATGAATAATAAAAGTATGTTCTAAAATCATCCACCTATGCATGATAAACACATAACAAAGAATAATAGATAATAATTTAATGATGTATTGTTCTTAAGCTCAAAAGCTCACATTTAGGCTTAATATATGTAAATAATATGCAATTTTCATTCAGATTAACTCTCTCAATTACCACTAAAAATATGGCTCATAAAAGCAAGTCTATTACAGCTTTAATAAATCATTTTGGAAAGATTTAAACTAAATTGGGATTTTGATTAATAAGAATGAATAATAAGAATTATGATAAGCTTGATAATTAACCCAAAATTAAAAAGTTCTTCAAAATTTTCATTAAATAATATTATTTAAAATTCAATATACCCCTTCTCCATACTTAAAGATGTACATTGTCCCTATTGTATATAACAAAAACATAGAAAAACAAAGTGAGAAAGGAATATTGGGTCAATTAGTATTTCCCTGAATAGTATATACAATTATGAACTTGTTGCAATTTCAATCCAAAACTAAGTATATTAATCCTTGTAAAAGAAAAATAAAAGGGGATAAAAAGGACAAATGGAAAAGAAAAGAAAATAAATAACAATGCAAAATAAGAGTTTAACAAAGTTAAGTCCTTGCTAACTATTAAAATAAAATAAAATAGGAAAATAATACATTAAAAATAAAAATAAAAATGAAATAAAAAAATCACTATGTCGAGCATCCTGGGTCTCTAGGACGATTTGAGTGACCACATTAGACAGAGTGTCTAACTTAGTCATTTGTCTACTCTTGGTCCGCATTTGTTTGGATGTCAGTTAGTGTAATATGAGTGTACATGGCTTGGGTATCCTTAGGTGCTACCTTTGCAGTAGCTCGAGCATCTACCTATTATGGGGTTGGTGATGATGTGATATCTCTCATCGGTAGAGGTGGTATCATAACTTGGAGATGTCCTACAATCCATTTATCACGTGCATCCAGCCGCGTCACATGCTCCATCAGCTTCTACTTTCCATCTTGAATATTGTGTTGCAATCCTTAAACCTACCATATGTATCTCTCTAATTAAATAATCTTAGTTGGTCCCAATGTTGTAGTGTCAATGCATCTCCTAAGCATGCTTGTGCTCTCAAAAGAGTCACCCTAATACTCAAGCTCTCCTACTGGCTACTGCAGTGAGTCCTGTCTTAAGTACTACTCTTGTGTATTAGGGTGATCGTTATCTACTCTAATCACAGCTACTTGCTCATCATGAGCTCCAACCAGTGTGTAGATATCACCTTTTAGACTTGTCTCTGAGTCACCATATGCATATTCTCCATTGTGTCCAAACTCAAAGAAATCATGGTGCCTAGAAGTTGCATTTGAGTTCTTATATCAAAAACTTCCTTCCTCCTAGCTAATCGAGTCATATAAGGACCAATACAAATAATGTCCACCTTTTTATCCCCACACTGATACCTAATACTGAGCCAATGTGTGCCCTAGATGAACAGGTACCTACTTTATCTTGCTCCACAAATTGAAAACATCCAAAATCCCCACAACCCCAAAATTATCAACCCACGCACTTAGTGTATGACAAAGTATGGTGTGAATATACCTGAATGTTGTGCATCTTAATGTTAAAGCCTTGGACTTGTTGGGATCAGAGTCCTCTTTATTATTAATCCTACTTCATTGATCATCGCTTAGGAAGTTAATGAACTTGGAAGGAGTTATTCTCTTTGTTCCAATATGTCATAAATTTCAATAGGGGAATGATTTAATAGGGAAGTGGTTAGAACATAAGCAATTATTAAAGAAAGCTCTGTTATTTTAGAACTTCCATAACCTTTCAAAGTTAAATAATGCCCTATTTAACTTCTTTCTCATATTTTAATCTCATGATTGTTTGTTATTTATTGTGAAAAAAACATCCTCAAATTTAAGGTATCTTAAATTTATATTAGATGAGTAGGATCTAAGCTTAAGAAATAATTTACTAAAACATCTTATTTCTTCATATTTTGAGGATAAAATGATGCTATCAAATTTTTGCAATATATGCCATGGTTCTTTAATAAATTCATAAAAAGCTTTAAGAACATTTCACATGAATTCTCTCTGAAAAGCAAAGTTTAATGCATTTATAAAGGATAACTAAACTGTCCTAAATCACATGTGTTCAATTTGTAGGTTTATGTATTTATCTATAGAAGTGTGGCTTAGAACACTTATCTCGATCGGATTATAATTCATAACTATTCTCCCAAAATGATGAGCATCATAATTTGTTATGAGGCACCAATTTTTATTAAATAACCAAAGATTTGCACATTTTTTAGCCCTTAAATTTGTCTCTAAAATTTCAAAAACCATTATTTTTAATGAATTAACATAATAAAAGATTGTTTTTTGCTTTATAGGGCTATTAAGGCCCTTTATATTCCATATCAACGTAGATATAAACATTAATAAGAAGATGAGCCCTTAACCCTCACTTTTCAACTTGATTTCCTCCTTCTACCTAGCTTAAAGTCCTGCATTGTATAATAAAGTAAACTTGATAGGAGTGCTCCATCTTTTATCACGCTAGAAATCTTTAGGGGCTTCTGATAAGGTTTAGAAGGACACGTTCCCTTTTATTATTCTTTAAGATATGAATTCGAGAGGTCTCTAATGGGACTTGCCAAATTGGAAGATTAGTCAATCTGAGTCACTAAGTCTGATTTAACCATGGTCTTCTGAATTTAGACTAATACCTTTATTGAGTTCTTAGTAATCTTTAAAGGGATACTAGGAGTAATTTGATTGATAGGTGATACATTCATATTTTCGTATATCTTTAAGACTTAATTCAGAGTCATTTACTTTCATTTTACGTTCAGCTATAGATTGTTTATCATGTCTTAGCATTATTTGGGTTTCGTTGATGTAAAATGCATAAATGAAACAAATAGACTCGAATTGCGCTGTTTTTAGGTTTTTGACATACTTGACCTTTAGTCATTGTGAGATTTTTATCTCAAGATTGGTTTGGCCAAAAAATTCCAAAATTTTATACTTAAATTATTGACTCATTGAAGGATGTTTTGGGATAAATTGTAGATTTTTCTGAGCTGGAAATCAGGAGAAAAAAATTCCCAAAGTTTGCGTCATGATCTTGATCGCCAGAATGACCTTTTAATGATGTTTCAATCATAACTTTTGACTCAGATGGTGCAATTCAGTGATTCAAGTCTTAGATTGAAGCTAACTTAAAGACAAATCTACTGATAAAATTTTAGCTCCTGAATCATCACCGTTTGATTTTTATAGATAGTCGAAACTGACCCTGGTGTATTGTCAAAAATGTAGTTCAAAGCTAACAAAACTTTAGTCGATTTTCAAAGCACTTGGATGACATGGCACGACTCCATTGGTTACTTAAAGATGACTCAATGTCCGCCTCATCAAGCCACGTCACTTGGGATGGCTGGTTACGTAGATGCTAAGGAGTTTTTTGCGACTGTTGCCAATTGAAGTGGAGAAGGAATTCGTTTCCTAGTTTGCCGCTAATACTAGGTCAGCCACCTCATCATGGGAAGGGGATATAAAATTTGAATTTTGTCTAGAGGTAGAGGGGGCGTCTCTTCTGGGTTGTTCTCTATAACTCCTAACCGAAATCCTATTTCTAATATTTCTGTTTAGATGCAATTTTCTAGGACCATTCGGTGGTAAATACGTTTTACAAGGTTTGTGTAGCTAACTGTTTAATTTAATTGTAAGGGTAATACCCTTCAAACCTATATTAATTCATGAGGATTTAATCTTAATCGATTCTTACTTTCGTGATTTGCAATCATGTGTTTGAATTCTGACACTTTAATGACGGAATTGAACTCGTAAATCTTAAAATCTGGAATTAAGATTTATAAGGGATATTTGGACACTATTCGATTAATTGATGGTAGTATTTGCCAAATTAATTGATTTATAGCTAGGTTGTTGATAGTAGTTGTCAAACCTACTCTGAGAGTATTCGAACTTTGTCTTAAACTGATGATAGTAGTTGTCGAAGTTTTCAAGGCAAGATCATTAAACCAACTATAATAATGCTCGTATGCGATATAGGTGGATTAGTAGTTATGAATCCTTTGAATATTGAAGATTTGTTTTCTTAGTAGTTAAGAAGCATAAAATCAGTAAGTTGGTGATCCTTTGATTATGTAAACACAATGCGCGAATAATCCCTCGGGTTCGATGAATTAATTAATTAGTTTCATTGGCGAAATCCTTTGCAATTGAAATTTCCATAATTTTATTTTTATCTTAATCTTTCAATTCTGATTTTTGCTGAATTTTGATTTAGTATTTGTTTAAGTTTGTGTTCTTTAAATTTTGAATTGCCGAGATCAAAATTCCCCCCCCCCCCAAATCACTTATTTTCGTGCATTGGTTTGAGTTCAATTTAGTTGATTTCGTTTGGTTTTGTTTGCGTCAAATTTGATTCTGTTCGCGTTAGATTATCTTTTGATTTTTGTTTTCTGTTAACTGTTTCTGTTTTATAGTTTAGTTAGTAGTTTGCATTCAATACTTAATCATTTAGGTTAGATTGCATTTTAGATATTAAATTTTTGTTTCGTTTCTATTTTTGTGTTGGTTTTCGTGAAAGAAATTTCGTTGACAAGTTTGACGGTAGTTAGCATTCTATTATCAGATCTTTGAGGGAACGATCCCTACTCCTATATAGTACTTGTTATTCGTGTAAGGTAATTTGCAAGGGTAACGACACCTTGTCAAATTTTGGTGCTGTTGTCGGGAATCTACCTAACGGTTGCTAACGTATTTTTCAACTTATTTTTGTTATTTGTGTTCGTTTTATAGGTTGCATGTCCAGTAGTTCTGAGCAAGAACTTTTGGACGGATTAATCGAGCAATTCTACGAAGAGCAATCATTCTTCATCAATCACACACCTCCACTATCACCCCTCCTTGAACCATGCACGTTGCGCAATGTAAAGGAGGAAGAACTTTTGAGTTTTGCACACCTTTTCCAGCAGCCGGAGCATTCTTAAACAGAATTTACAAATATGGAAATCAATCCGCAGAGAACTTTGAAGGAGCTTATTGCTCCTAACCTTGACAACCAACCTTGGTGTATTAATATAGAACATGCTAATTTTGAATTAAAGTCTGGTTTTTTACATTTGTTGCCTGATTTTAATGGTTTTGCAGGAGAAGACCCACATGCGCACCTCAAGGAGTTTCACATGGTATGCAATGGAATGAAACTGCAAGGGGTGGACGAGAATTTGGTTAAACTAAAAGCCTTTTCTTTCTGTAGCACCCCACTCCTGCAAGACCCGAACCCGACGTCGACGGTGATATCCGAGTCCATGCCCCGCGAGGGTGGCGTGCTGCATCACTCAGTTTAACTGAAATCGGTATATTTATTTTTTTATCTCACACAAGCACATAAACGGAAGTCAATAATCAAATAGGGCATAAGCTCCTCCAATTCATACAATGTCTGATACCAAGATCACTCTTTCTATTTCTTCTACTCCTCATTTTCAATAAATTCACATTTAATATCAATTATACCCGAAAGTTGTCAATGAATACATGTACCACTTTTTATGAGAAAACATCCAATATTTATATGTATGCTAACATGATGCATGAGCAAGGTAATGCATTGTCTTACTTTCTATTTGAGCTCACATGTACTGAACTTTCGGGTCCTAACCCTTAATATGGGGACGGGATGTTACACTTTCTCATTGAAAGGTTCGGCCAAGGAGTGGTTGTTTTCGATTCCCCTTGGCCCGATAACGCAATGGAACGATTTGAAGCGTATGTTCTTGGAGAAGTAGTTTCCCGCTTCGTGAGCTGCAAATATTCGAAAGGAAATTTGTAGCATAAGACATATGCATAGTGAGACGTTCTCCGAGTATTGGGAAAGGTTCAAGAAGCTGTGCTTACAATACCCTACCACCAAATTCCTGATCAGCTTCTCATTCAATACTTTTACGAGGGATTGACACCCCAAGATAGAAGTATCATTGATGCCGCAAGTGGAGGGGATTTGGTAGACAAGACGCCCGATGCTACCCGTTACTTAATTTCAAATATGGCAGCAAATTCTAAACAATTTGGCACATGAGGGGGATTCCACGCGAAACGCGTCAGCGAGGTAAGTAGTGTTTCATTAGAAAATAAAGTTGACGAACTAACCTCGCTAATGCATGCTATGTTGAGTGGTAATGTGCAACAAGTCAAGACATGCAACATTTGTTCTCTTACCCAATGTTTGGTTACTGTCCTCAGGGGTGAGGACAGTGGACAAGGACGCAAAAGTTCTGTCCTTAACGTTGTTTGCTTGTTGTCTTCATTAATTTCTGTTCCGTCCTCAGTGGACAAAGACAGAAATTTATGTCCAATCCAAAACTGAGGTACAGACAAATGTTGTCCTACGGAATAGACAATGAAAAGTCGAAAATAACCTCGTTTAACATCTCCCACAAAAACTAAAACAAGTTACTCCATTGAACAACCGCAGGTCTCATCCTTCGTGCGACTTCATCTCTACTGATAACACGGTAAGTTATTTCTTTTCTTGTAGATTTTTCTCTTCTGTTCCCACTTCAATGCACACTTCTGTTCCCACTTCATTGCAATTTTGGATGTCGATAGGGTGAGGGAGGAATGGGTATCGATAGAGTGAGGGATTGGGATTAGGTTATGTTAATGGGTTTTTTGAAGGGATGAGAATTTGGTTATAGGCCATTTTTGCTTATTCCGCTTCTCTGCCATGTTTTATTTTCGTAATAATTTTCATTTTGGAGGTGGGGAACTGGTTCTTATCTTTCTTTGATTTATTTGGGAATTGACTAAGATATGTGTTGCATAAAGCTCAGCGATCGATGGTTCCCACTGTTTTAGTTGTTTGTGGAAGTTCCAGGTAGAAGGTAACCAAGTTCTTCTTCTTAATCTGTTTTTGTTTTCAAATGGCTTCTGGAGATTGCGTCAAACTCATTTGCTTATAGTTTTGTACTGAGTAAGAACATACAGGCGTGAAAGTTAGTGATATAGTACTGGATGCATTTCTTTTGTTTCTTCTATAGTAGTAACACAATTATCTAATATGGTGTCTTTCTCTCCAGAAGAATTTTTTTCCAAATTGGAAAGCTAATTCAAATGAACCAAGGCTAATGCCTACCACTGTTAACATTGATGTAATTGAAGAATTTATGGTTCTACTTGAAATTTTTATCCATTATTCCTCTTTAAAAAATTTGTTTTTATTTCAATCGTGTAGAGGCAGATGATTATGAAATGGGTTAGGGATATGTAATTCCTAACTCTGCTTTTCCTTTTATTTTATTCTAACTATGAGATTTATGAATGATACATTTGCTGTTAGCCTTTTCTTAATGTGATAAGTTGCACATTAGCTTATTGCACATTTGGAGTGCTTCATCACTTTTCTTTTTCTGAAAGAGTATTTTGGAATCAATTTTGGATGTCAACTGAATTGTGCCTTCTAACACTCGTCCTTTCTGCTTAATAATTCTTGTGACACCCGACTTATTTAGCAATTACATTAAAAAGTACAATACCTCTAGCTTTATTTTCTTTCGATTGTATTAAAAAGTTTCAAGTGGTTGATGATCATCGATTGTAAAATTGTGTTGTAGTGAATTATGCTTAAGTTTATGTTGCCCAAAATTTTGTTTTCATATGACTTCAGAACTTTGTGCTCGTTTGCAATATAATTTTGTAGTTTTATTGAACCATCTGAAGGCTCTTGAAGAGTGTAAAAGGATACTGTGATGGTAAAATTGAACATATTATAATTGATAATCCAATAGTCTTTGCAGTAATAAGTTATTGGTTCTTTTTGCATGAGTTGGTGAGTTATTTGCTTAATAGTTTAGAATGTTCAATAAGCCATGGTTCTTGTTGAATACTAGTCATATAATGTTGATGCTTTTCTCATAAAAACTGTAAAAACATGCATTACATGAGCTAAGAAGGAAAGAATTGGCTTGCTAAAGCAAGTTTTATAGTTGTTGTCCATTAAGTTAAGCTGATTCACAATTATCTGCACTTGGACTACTTTTTTGTTTTTGTTTTGGCTTGATTTTCTATTGACTCCAGTTGTATCAATTTCTCTTCAATCACAATGAAAGTGGAGTTCACCTTAGTTAGGCTACTGTAATTGGTTGCTTCTGTGTTTAAGATGCAATAGTGAGTGTATAATTTGCATGATTGTTTGTGCACTCCTGTTGTTATGGTCATGATCTGTTTTAGCATTTTGCTCAAAAGAACTGCAATTTGAAGTTATATTGAGTATAGCAAGTATGAATGATGGGAAAATTTTTCTTTTCAGGCTTCAAGGAGCAAAGGTGATATTTAGGAACAATATAAATGTAAACTGGGAATTCTAAGTGTATTTAGTATATCAGCTTACATTTTATATCTATATATTGGTTGCTTATTCATTTATCCCGGTCTTAAATGTGTCAATATAAATGTTAAATGTTAGAAATATTGGAAACTACTGAATATTGATGTGCCATCATTGCTCATCAACACCACATCAACTAAAATATGTTGTTTCTGTGTTCAAAACCCACTATTTCATCAATAGGAAGGCAACCTCTACCAATTTAACGTACTTAACTCCTTGTCTGCCAGATACCATATGTTTAAACGATCCTTGGGCACTACGATGAAGTTCATGTTTTGATCTTTCATTTGAAAATAAATTTATGCTTCTTTGTTTCTTCTTATTCATGTTGTGTCGTGTTTCCTCTTCTCTGCTTTGTCAGAAACACCAAAAGCATTGTTGTTGGTCGGAAACTTGCATTAAAGCTACATTAATCTTCTCCCATTCTAAAACTTGAATTAGACGACTTCTTCTCAAAGTGGTAAGTCCTTCTTTATCTTAACTTGATTTGAAAATATTCTTTGTTTGTTGTGTATACATACGTCAATGATTATTAAGGGAAGCTTGCGCAATTTGAAAGAAGTTTAACTAGAATGTTTAAGTGATCATTGTCTTATTGCATGGAAATAAGTTATTCATTTTACTTGTCAATGGGTTAGAATAGGAAAACCATTTGAATTGAGTAACAAACTTATTACTTTCTGAGGAAGCAGTGAAAATGATCTGACACAACGCTAATGTAGAATAGTTGACTTAAATGGATAAAATAAAAGTAAGTATTAAGAATAACCAAAATTTTATGGGACTGCAATCAATCCTTAATAAATTAGTCCCACCTAGGGCCTTGAATAATTAGGATTTTGCAGCAATGGCCTGTTATATTGCCACGGTTAATTAGCTTTTCTTCCTTTATTTATCTTTAAATAGTAATACTATTACTATTGCAGTCTAAATTATTACTGTAATTGTAATTGGATATTTTATATCTACATCAGCATTTGTTGTAATTGCTGGCGATTAGTATCCATAACACCATCCCATCTTAGCAACATATCATAACTAGCTTTCTCTCCCACGCTCCCCAACATTATCTATTCCTTAATTTAGATTACATTGTTGAATGTGAACTGAGAAATTGAGTAGATTGACTTGTTTCCCAATGCACAGTAAACAATATCCATCTCCCTAATGCAAGAATGTGTTACATGTGAACTGATGCGAGAACCAAGTTATAGCATACACAGAATCGTATAATTTCTAAATATAATTCAAATGCACATCACTGAATAACAGATTTGATGTGATGAGGGAGACATTTTCATTGAAACAACAGATTTGTTGTGCTTTACTTTTATTTAACTTGTCAAGTGTGTGGGCTTGTTCAACATAATGTCATAGGCATTGGAAAAGTTAATTTTGAGCCTTCCATTCTTACTAATCCTTTTCCTTGCTCAATGCCTAAACATGTCATGCAATTCTTTGATTGTTGTGTATACATACGTTAATGACTATTAAGGGAAGCTTAACTAGAATGTTTGAGTGATCATTGTTTTATTGCATGGAAATAAGTTATTAATTTTTCTGACAAAAAGTTGTAAATGGTTGTAAATCCCTATTGTGAGTAATGAAAATGGTATGGGCTTTATGATCAAAACCTACATTATCTATTTTCTATTATTTTAAAATAAAGATACTGTGAATAAAAAAAAAAGAGGACACTATTTTATAAGACATGTCATTCCTTTAAACACATTATAGTATCCACGACTACAGTAGGACAAAACTCTGAAAATATATGCTGGAACCATTCAAGTCTTTACAGGCAGTACCAATAAATAGTTAATGGATCACTTTTGAATCAGATGGTATTATTTTATGCGACAGATGCATTCCTAATTGACTTTGCTAATGATAAACCTTCCACGTACATCTCTGACAAGCTGAGTTTAGTGATCATTTTAAAGATTAGCTGAACCTTACCTATCATCAGAATAGTCTTATATCAGATAAGGATTGCCGAGATCTCACATTCTGCTAAATCAGATCAAACATCGGAAACTTGACTTATTCACATTAGTATGATATAAGCTCTTTAGTATGGTCATTTGATTTTAAAAAAAAGAGGACACTACTTAGAATAAGCATTTATTAGTGACAAAAAAATTAAGGACTTTCTATATTACTATATTTCTTTAAAGTAAGCTTTCTTCATATTAACAAACAATACAAGCAAAGAACTAATACCAACTAAACTTCACCAGCTCATTGTCCATGGATTTAAATTCTCTCAAGTTACACTTGAAAACCAATTACGATATTGCTTCAAAGCATTATCATACTAATCTTGTGAAGCAACACAAAATTGAGTTCCCTTCAAATTCTTGTGAAGTATCATTTAAGCAGACACATATCCATATATATACGAATTATTATGTGAATCACATAATTTAGAAGGTAATTTATACACTCACTCTAGTAAACAGTACAGATGTGATGGGATCAACATTTTCATTGAAACAACATATTTGTTGTGCTTTACTTTTATTGAACTTGTGAAGTATTTGGGCTTGTTGAAGATAATGTCATAGGCATTCCAAATGTTCATTTTGAGGATGCAATTCTTACTAATCCTTTTCCTTCCTCAATGCTTAAAGATGGCATGCAATTCTTACTATTCTCTACATATTTACAAATGTAGCTATTCTATACATATATACAAATGTAGTTTATGATCATTATATTGTTTTCTCTTTGCAGATAGTTTTTGTTACAAAATTGGAGTCAATGGATCATGATCATATGTTTAAGTGTTTGGCTTTGTTTGAGCTTTGGAATGGGCAAATGAATTTGATGAGAATGTTAATGTTGTTATGCTTGTATGTATACACAAAAAAACGTCGTAGAAGTGAAAAGGCTAAAGGTTGTAGGGCATTAACAGTACCAAACAGACAAGCCAATATATATCGGATTTTGCATGAGGGTGATAGGAATAGTCAGTGGGATTTAAGGATGGACAATAATGCATTTACATTGTTATGTCAAATGCTTCAGGACCATGGTAGGTTGAGGGATAATGGCCATGTGCCGATTGAGGAAAAAGTCTTAATCTTCCTAAGAATATTAGCACAAAATGAATCTAATAGAGTATTACAAGTTCGGTTTATGAGGTCAGGAGAAACAATAAGT
This sequence comes from Erythroxylum acuminatum, assembly GCA_026284645.1. Lineage (NCBI taxonomy): Eukaryota > Viridiplantae > Streptophyta > Magnoliopsida > Malpighiales > Erythroxylaceae > Erythroxylum > Erythroxylum acuminatum. The sequence goes on along the minus strand of JANKOD010000004.1, from coordinate 22,257,490 downwards.
CGGGTCTTCCATAGTATGTTGAAGGCTGTAATCAAGCTTCAACATCTGTTGTATGTCAAGCCCATACTAATTCCTAAGGATTGCACAGACAATAGATGGAAATGGTTTAAGGTTAGTACATTTATTTAGCGACAATACATTGTCTAATTTAAGTTCATGAAATTAGTTAACGAGAACTCTTTTTTTTGGAATTGTAAACAAAGGGTTGCCTTGGTGCTCTTGATGGGACCTATTTAGACATAATAGTTCCCAACGCAGACAAGCCCAGATACCAAGGTAGGAAAGGGAGAATATGCACTAATATTTTAGGAGTGTGTGATAAGAACTCAAACTTTGTTTATGTTCTTGCTGGATGGGAGGGTTCAGCAGCGGATTCAAGGGTTCTGCATGATGCTGTTAGTAGGCCTAATGGACTTCAAGTGCCGAGGGGTATGTAAGAAACGAATTGTTAGAAATTTGCAAATGTTTTTTTTAAGGTATGATTACAGATACAATAGTAATAGTGTCATTTGCTTATAGGAAATTACTACTTAGTAGATGCTGGCTATACCAATGGTCCTAGTACTCTTGCACCTTTTAGAGGCACAAGATACCATATTCAAGAGTGGACAAGAGATGGAAGGGCATCTAGGAATCCAGAAGAGCTCTTTAATAAAAGACATGCATCGGCCAGAAATGTGATTGAACGTGCATTTGGTTTACTGAAAAAAAAGATGGAAAATCCTAAGAAATCCATCTTTTTATCCACCAGCCACTCATGTCCACATCATTCTTGCATAGGTTGCATATGAGTTTTGATTCAGTAGAGCTGAGTCCTCTTGAAGCTGAGGATATGCCAATTGGGAAAGATGCACCGTTAGCACAATTTGTTGATCGAGTTGAGACTACTAATGAATGGAGTCAATGGAGAGAGGATTGCATGGTTTACGTGCAATGTCAAGGGTTTGGACAAATGATGAAACAGACGCATTTGTTACCTTCCTAGAGGATGCAGTTGTTGCTGGACATAGATCCTATAATGACCAATTTAAGCTTGGGACTTTCCAATTGCTTGCTAGACTAATGGTTGAGAAGTTTCCTGGGTGTGGAATTGAGAAGATTCATATACAAAATAAACAGAAGAGGCTTAAGGAAAAATATCAGACAGCCTATGACATGTTGCAATGCAGTGGCTTTAGGTGGAATGAAAACAAGCAATGTGTCGAGGTAGACAACAAGCAAGTGCTTGACAAATGGCTGAGGGTAGGTTGTTTATACACGCGTGTTAATATATTAGACATTGTGTTGTCTGCTAACAACATGTTTGAATTTTTTCCAGAAACACCCTAATAAGTACTAAACTCCGGGAAAGCCGATCCCAATTTACCCTAGACTTGAGTTTGTCTTTGGGAAGGACAGAGCCACAAGTGCATCAGCTCAAGACGCTGGGGATGTTGCTGCTTAGTTTGAGGCTGCTGCAAATGAAGGGGATGCACCAGCAGCTTCACCACCTCATGATGAGCCATTGTCTTAACCAGGCCCAACGGACAAACCTATTGCAACTGCTTCTGTTCATGTAACTGGTTCTATCGCCTCTTCTTCCAACACAGACGGGAACCAACAACGTACAGGGAAAAGGAAGATGAGGGACAGTGAAGTGTTAGAAAGCCTAGCTGCCACCTTTGCCCGTGCAACAGACTGCAGTATTAGGAGTGCACAGATCATTGCAGATGCTATTGGCGGGGGGCTACAAATTCCCCAGCTAGGTGACGAGCTTGGGAAATTAGGTTTCTCTACCGAAGACGTTGTTAGGGTTGTCCACATCTTCTCAAGGAATCCTCATGCTGGGAATCTTTTCTGGGGTATAAATGCAGCCCAAAAACAGGCTTATGTGCGGAGCCTCTTAGATATGGATCATTGACTTTATTATCTCTGTCCTTAATTTGTATGTTTATCTCAACTATTATATGGACATGTATGATGGTAACCATGCGTCGAACTTAACTTATTTGTGCTAGTACCATGTGATGTTGAATGATGAGATGATATACTTTTGACTGTGTTTGTAAACATGTTTATCGATGATGAATGGTTGGTTCTTAAATTATGTAATGTTTACATTTTCTTTACGTTTATGAATGACTATGATATGATTCATTTACAGGTACATCACTATGGGCAGATACAACTTCTATGTTGTATTTAATAAACGTCAAGTAGGAATTTTCACAAATTGGGATGACGTGAAATTGGTAACTGAGGGCTTTCCCAATGCTAGGTTCAAGGGGTTTCGCACCTTGGTTGAAGCAGAAAGTGCTTTGGCAATGGATTGAAATAGGCACAGCCGACCAAACAACGAAATTGTTCCTACCTCCATTGAACCCTCAGTAATACCGCATCAAATTTCACAGCCAACAACTGAAGAACAAAATGAAGTTGAAACTTTAAAGAAAAAATGGCATGGAGTCAAGGAATTTTACTGATTGCGTTTGGAGTGATTTTGGGAATTATTATTAAGGACTTTCTTAATAAAATTTAAGGAATGTAATTAAATCCATGAATGCTTAGATGTTTAATTAAATTATTATGTATTACAGTTTCTTGGTTGTCAGACTTATTTGAACTTATCATGCATTTAACTCTATGAATGCTTAGATGTTTTATTAAATTATTTTGTCCTCAATAATGATAATAATAACAATAATAATTATTATTATTATCATAATAGTAACAAGATAATTAATTTTATTTCAGTTACCCTATAAATAATAATAATAATAATAACTAATAATAAATGAATAATAATAATATTTATTATTATAATAATAATGATAATGACGATGATAATAATAATAACAACAACAACAACAACAACAACAACAATAATGATAAGAAGAAGAAGAAGAAGAAGATAATTAATTATGTATAATATTATTAATTATAATAAATATAATTACAATAATAATAATATATACAAAATGTATAATAATAATTAAAAAACAACAATTACAATAATTGATAATACTAATTATTATTATTGTTATTGTTATTACCAAATTTATAAAAATAATTAATAATAATAATAACAATAATTAATAATAATATTATTAATTATAATAAGATAATTAATTTCGTATAATAAATTTCATAATAAAATTAATAACAATAACAAATACTAATCATAATAGGTACAAAATTAATAATAATG
>JANKOD010000004.1:22214186-22235931 GCA_026284645.1 Erythroxylum acuminatum | reverse complement strand
GGAATCAAGGAGAAGATACTAATTCATAACTTTTGTGACTACCAGCTACTGGTAGATGCGCCCCTCCAGGCGGAGAAACTGAAGAACATCAAGTATGAAGTCAATAAGAAGAGGAAGAGCCGGGAAAAGTCTGCTAGGAAGGAGATGAGTGCTCTAATGCCAGAAAGGAGTGTGAGGAGCTTCCGCTCCCAAAGCGAAGTGGGAAGTAGTGGCCCTGCCGAGAACAAGCAGGCAAGGGCAGTTTTAGGGCAAGCCTCGAGTGTGAGAGGCAATAACTTGGTGGGGAGGAGCAAGAACATGAACCCCCAATGTGAGCATTATGGGAAACTTCACAGAGGAGAGTGCTTCAAGTTACTTGGAGCATGCTTCCGATGCGGAGAGAAGGGACACATGATCAGGGACTGTCCCCAGGTAACAAGGTGAGAGGGGTCGCAGTTGCAAGCCCCAAGGGGAGCAAAAATAGTGGGGACTAGGCCAGTCGCCAAGGTGGACAGTTCTGGAGCTGCAAGGAAGGTTCTTCCTTCAGGAAAGCCAAAGGGTCAGGCTCAGGCTTAAGCAAGGGTGTTCGCCATGACCAGGGAGGAAGCTGCAGCCGCACCCAAAGTTGTTATTGGTATGGCTCAGTTATTTAATTCTGAAGTACATGTCTTGATTGATTCTGGTTCAACACATTCATTTGTTTCTGCAAGTATGGTTTTGCATGATGTGAATTTGGTGCCATTGGATGGTTCCATGATTGTTAGCACTCCTTTAGGGAGGATGGTGATAATAAGCTAAGTATATAGAGACTGTGAACTGAGTATTGAGGATGCTAGACTGGTAGTATACCTATTACCTCTAGAGCTGAAGGGTCTAGATGTTATACTGGGTATGGATGCCATGGAAAAATATTATGCAAAGTTAGACTGTAGTCGTAAGGAGGTAGAGTTTGACTTTGGCAATGGTGGGAAGGTGATTTTTAGAGGAGATAGGAGAACTTCATCACCCAGGATTGTTTTGGCTTTGCTTGCCGAACGGATGATGAGAAAAGGGTGTGAAGCCTTTTTGGCACACGTCGTCGACATGGATGTAAACGAAGGGAAGTTAGAGGATTTTTCGGTTGTGAGGGAGTTTCCAGACGTGTTTCCAGAGGACTTACCTGGTTTGTCGCCGGTGAGGAAAATCGAGTTCGCCATTGACTTGGTTCCCGGAACCGCGTCCATTTCTATAGCACCGTATATAACGGCTCCATCTGAATTGAAGGAGCTCAAGGAACAGTTGAAGGAACTGTTAGAGAAGGGGTATATTCGATCGAGTTCGTCACCGTGGGGAGCGCCGGTTCTATTTGTTAAGAAGAAGGATGGGACATGGCGCATGTGCATTGATTACTGTAGACTCAACAAGGTGACTATTAAAAGCAAGTACCCTCTGCCTCGAATTGATGATTTGTTTGATCAATTTCAGGGAGCAAGGGTCTTTTCCAAGATTGATCTCAGGTTAGGCTATCATTAGCTCAGAATCAAGGAGTCTGATGTAAGCAAAACAACCTTTAGGACTCGTTATGGGCATTACGAGTTCCTAGTCATGCCGTTCAGACTGACCAATGCTCCGGCTGTATTCATGGATCTTATGAATAGGGTCTTTAAGGAGTATCTGGATTAGTTTGTTATAGTGTTTATAGATGACATTTTGGTCTATTCCAAGAGTGAAGAAGAACATGAGAAACATCTCAGAATAGTATTGCAAACACTGAGGAAGAAGGAACTTTATGCCAAATTCAGCAAATGTGAATTCTGGCTTCACGAAGTGATTTTCCTTGGACATGTAATATCGAAAGACGGGGTGTATGTGGACCCAAAGAAAATTGAAGCAGCGGTGAATTGGTATGCACCAAGGATAGTGGCAGAAGTGAGAAGTTTTTTGGGTTTGGCAGGATATTATGGGAGGTTTGTGAAAGGATTTTTGATGATAGCTGCTCCGATGACCAACTATTGAGGAAGAATCAGAAGTTTGTTTGGAGTGATGAATGTCAAAAGAGTTTTGAAGAGCTTAAGCACAGATTGACAAGTGCCCCAGTTTTGATTTTACCTACTGGAGACGAGGGTTATATAGTTTATAGTGATGCTTCAAGAAAGGGTTTAGGTTGTGTGTTGATGCAGGGAGACAAGGTAATAGCTTATGCCTCGCGGCAGCTAAAACTTTATGAATTGAATTACCCAACCCATGATCTGGAATTAGCAGCAGTAATTTTTGCTCTGAAGATTTGGAGACATTATTTGTATTGGGTATAGACGAAGATTTTTTTTGTTAAATCAGAAGAATAAATTAATAGAAAAGAATATGTACATAGCGTTCAGTACAAGTGCCACGAAAGGCACAAAGCAAGATCAAACAAAAGTCGCAGAGCAATCAATAACCAAGGAAGACATAAACTCAACAAACCATCACATAGGCAGACAAGTAGATAAAAACCTTAAGAATTACAATTGCTCAATAAGCCAGCCAATGGAAGTGTATAGGAGCCCTACTGGAGAACCAAGCGTGTGAAAGGCCAAGGAAAGCGGCTTCTGTGAAGTAAAAGTGCTGAACCGCCAAAGGAGGCAAGGCGAGCATGGCCTTGCCCACGAGCCGTCGCATGCAATAACCTGCAAGAAGACTAAGTAACATCTGCAATGAAGGAAGACAAAACTGAAAAAAATTACCTCCTCTCGATGTGTCAGCTAAGAAGTTCCCTAACGTGGGAGATGACTCCGAGATACACTCGCTCCTCCTCCATGGCTTCATTCTTAAAGGTGCGAGCATTGCGCTCAGTCCATATACAATAAACTGTAGTGAAAAGAAGAATGGGAAAGTAATTAAGGCCTTGTACACTGGTACAGGAAGCATTGATGTACCAGTAGAGGAGAGTTGCAAGGGTGGAATGGGTGAAGGGGGGTAAGTTGAAACGGTTGAGGCATTGGGCCCAAATTACGCGGGAGAAGGGACATTCGAAGAATAAGTGGTCAATGGATTCATTGGCTGAAAGGCACAGTGAGCAATGGTTAGGGGTATAAAGGTACGACAATTTATCCCTAATTTGAAGCTTTTGCCGATAAGCAAGCCATAAAATAAAGGAGCAACGAGGAGTATTATATTTGGACCATACCAAGTTGTACCAAGGTACTACCGGTAATGGAGGTCGCAAGATATGATAGGCTGACTTATTGGTATATCGCTTGGTTGGGCTTGCTAGCCATTCCAAGCTGTCTGATAAGGAGCTATTGGGAGAGTACACTGGTGGCTCCAGGTGTCTGAGCAGGTCCAAGGAAACCTCCCTCCAGTGCCAAGCATCATTCAAAATAACATCAGAGACTCGTGCTGTGAGTGGTAGCTCCGATCCATTGATGTCTCTCGGGGTAGCCAAGGTCCGCAAAATACCTCGTGGATGCCTTGGATCCTGCTAAAAAAAGAGTGGACATACCGTCCCCAATCCTAAATCTGAATTGATGGCACAACCGGTCCCTCACTAATAATATCTTTCTCCAACTCTACGAACTATTACAAGATTCTCTCAACTAATCAATTTATTTTCCTATGTCCTATCCTCGCATTCTTTATTCTGCATTATTGTTCTCTCAACTAATCAATTTATTTTCCTAGTCGACATCACATCGTTTTCACTTTAAATGTTTAAACTAATCGATTGTAATTTAGAATCCACACATTATTAGCCTTCTTAATCCGAAAGTAGTAACAGTCATGTAAAAAATAAAATAGGCTTGCATATTTCAATCATTCATGTAAATTCCTTGGGACTTGAGATCAACGGTTTTAGATTACGATTTAAAAGCCGTATCTCATGATCCCGCGCATATCTTAAACGCTTACCAATGTCTGAAGCAAGTGTTTACCTACACTTATTTTTGTTTGAGGCAGTCAGTAGTTGACTGTTAGCATTTGAATCCGATTGAAAGTGGGATTCCTATACATCTGTATCTTGAACTACAGTTGCAATAGGACTGTTAGGAATAAAACAAATCACAGAAAGGGATTGGAACGGAAGTCATGTTAAAATCAACACTTAACAGACAAAAACGTAGGAGATTGCGTACAAGTATATGCTTTTATATTTATAATAACGAATACAAGGTAATCTCTTTTGTTTTTTGTTTTTTTTTTTGTCTTAGACCAGGGTATCCACCAGCGAGCTCAGTGACTAATCTCTTACTGGTTTATAGGCATCTCACAAGGTGGGACAGCTGGCCCAAGGATTTAATGCTGCTCCATACCCAAAGTCAAGAATCGAACCCCTAACCTTTGATTAAGGATGGATGAGTCCCTGCCACTCAACCACACCCCTTTGATTTAGGTAATCTCTTTTTAATTGTCCATTATATTGAATAAGTGAAACACAAGATAAGATCAAACTGTTCTTATTACTATATTTTATGAGCATTCATTTATATAATAAATGAAATTTAGAGAAATTGAATTGATAGATGATGGTGGAATAGAATAGGCACAAGAAATTTAAAACCGTGAAACACAAGCAAAACTAAAAATTATGTCATGTCCCTTTCAATATCTTGATTTTTGGACTGAAAGCCGGAAAGTTTTGAAACTTGGCAGCCTATCACTGATATTGTTACTCTCTTAGAATATGTATTTCAATTTCACCCTTTTTCACCTTTTTGTATGTAATTGAATTACATACAAATTGGCAGTATATAATATATTTGTTACTCTCTTAGAATATGTTATTCAAGGGATTTAATTTCATATTTATTATTGGAATATTGTCAAGCAACTTATTCTTTTTTAATTGTATATACCAAATAAATGTTAACATGAAATTCATATAATTCTTTTCTTACTGAAACAAAGGAACCCTTTTATTTTCAAGTGTTTTAAATAGTATGAACAATTTTTAAAACAATTAAAAAAAACCAATGATACTATTTTAAATGAGTGAAATTGGCTCTTTACTTTATTAAAATGTTTAACATCTACATTTTCCCTACTTTTTCTTTAAGAAAATAAAAAATAGAATTTACATTAAATCGATAAGACAAGAAAATTAAGGTTTAGCTGGTATTAGAACGTTATAAAATCAGTTAAAGATTAAATAAATTGAAAGAGTTTCAAATACAATTGAAAGATTTTTTTTCTTTTTCAATCAAAGAACTTGAAGTTTAATTGAAAAAGGATATTGTTAAATGAAAATTAATTGATTTATTTTAATTGACAAGAACTTATTAATTAATCGGTTTAATAGAATTAACCGATTAATTAATAAATTGATCGATTTTTATTTTTTTTGGTTGCCCATGAGATGTCCTAGGCGAGTCCCAACTATGGGAAGATACCATTAAACCATCCACACCCAGACTAATCCCCGCTCGAGCCGGGTAGGTCTCTTGCAGGAGGCAAAGCTCTAGCCTCAAATTTTAAACAGCTGCATGCATGAGGGGGTTCGAACCCACGACCTCACTTAAGTCAGAAGAGCCCCTTATCAACTCACCTGCGCCTTGGGGTTAATTGATCGATTTTTAACAATAAGAATTATTAGAATAAATCGAACTAGACGGTTAAAAATTAAACTAAAAATTTGAATGGTTCAAGTTGTCACGGTTAATTCGGTTGAGTTTTTTAATAATTGAAATTTAGATAAATTATTTGAATTTCTTTTTCATAGGAATATTAATTCCATTATTGGGACGGTCTAGGGGAAACGCACTGCAGTTAAAATCCAAATTATAAGCATTCACCGAACACGTGTCGCCCATCTGCTGGCATAGACAATGCAGAAATAGTGGGTGCTTCTGTAATCTTACACAGATATCGGGTATTCGGGTCACATTAGTATCAATTACTAAAATAATTATCCGGTTTGTGACCCGTATACTTTTTTATTTTTTAATTCGATTTATTTTAATAATTTTATTATTAAGAATGGATATTAATTAATTCATTAATTTTATAAATTAATACATTATTGTAATTAATTTTTATTTAAGAACATTTTTTAATTAAAATTTAAATGTTTCGATATTTTCTTTTAATTATAATATAATTTTTTAATTTATTTAATATTTAACTAATTATATAATATATATATATATAAGAATATCTTCGGTTTTAGGAATAATAATTATAACTAAGAAGACTGTAAATAAGATTTTTTGAAGATCCCATTTCTACCTGATTAGAAATAGAACGTGCTGCTACAGAGGTGACCATTGAAGAAGTTAGAAGTTAGAACTTTGGTTGGTAACTAAAAACATAAAACGATAACACTGTTGTCTTCTCTTTTTACTTGTTCGAGATTTTGTCTTTGTTTAACGTTGTCTTCTTATATTCGTCCTTTCGCTACTAACGTAGTCTGGTGGTCCAAGACGAGGAAGAGAAAAACGTTTCCGAGGGAGAGAGCTCTAGCCGGTTTCTGGGTTGCTCGTTGTTTTAGCGTCAAACAGCTATAGCCAGTTAATATGAGAACAAAAGGATTGGTTTTTTATGTCTTATGTGGTTTCTCTGTGGCTCTTCTCTCCGATTTCTTCCTCGCAGAAACCAACCATGAAGCCTCACCATTCAACTCCTTCCATGTGTCCACCACTGAAAGAGTCTGGCCTGTACGTCCCTTGTTCTCTCTCTTGTTTGGTTTTGTTTTTCAATGGCTTAACTTAACTTGTTCCGTTAATTTTATTTTTTCTTTCCTTTTTTTTTTTTTTACTCATGTAAAGGAAGAATCTTGATAGTGTTTTTGGTGTTGCAGAAATTGGTGTTTGGTTGGAGAGTAGTGTTGGCGTCAGTGATAGGATTTCTGGGGTCAGCATGTGGAACAGTTGGTGGTGTTGGCGGCGGAGGCATTTTTGTTCCTATGCTCACTTTGATTGTTGGATTTGATACCAAGTCTGCTGCTGCTCTCTCCAAATGTAATTTGCAGTCCTTCATTATCTTTGCTATTTGGTTTCGTCACTCTTTTTCTGTTTTCTTTATCCGACACTTCTTCCAATCAGTTAGATGTTTATAAAATAGGAGAACGTCAATATGGCAACAATTATCAGTTGTACGCCTGTCAATGAAAAGGGGATCTTCTGATTGAATTATCCTACTTTTTTTTTCTTTTCTACAGATTTTAGACATGGTTTCAATGATTACAGTACTGGGGTGTAATTGTTTTACTCGGTTATTGAAATGTTTGGTTATATATGTTAGGAGATAGCGTGCAAATTACGATCTTCATGTGAAGTTGCTTAGTATGGAGTTCTGAAACATGAGTTGACAATGAATGCATTCGGTTGATGCAGGCATGATAATGGGGGCGTCAGTAGCATCGGTATGGTACAATATAAGAGTGCCCCATCCAACAAAGGAAGTGCCCATCATAGACTATGACTTGGCTCTTCTTTTCCAGCCCATGTTAATGCTTGGCATCACTATTGGTGTTGCTATGAGTGTTGTATTCCCCTACTGGCTAATCACTGTCCTCATCATTATTCTCTTTATGGGTAATATGTCAGCCTCCTCTTTCCTTGTAATTGCTGTTTTCAGCCTAACAATGTCCTCTGTATCCTTGTTCTTAACTGGTTCTGTGATCAGGAACTTCTTCCAGGGCCTTCTTTAAGGGTATTGAAATGTGGAAGGAGGAGACAATTCTCAAGGTAATGATTTACTGTTTCATTTCCCTGACATATACAATTGGTTCTATCGTATAGCGATAACTGATACGGAAGCGTCAATGTTAAAACTATGCAGAAAGAAATGTCCCGTCAACAAGAAACTCCGGTCAATTCCTGCGGTGACTGTATGATTTCTCACATAGATGCTATTTGGATTAAAGTTTGGCATATCATTACCTTTTGTGTACACGTGAATTTGGACAACATATAATTCTACTTCTTGGGATATGCAGCAATCATTAATACAGACTATGAGCCATTGATGCCTAACGAAGAGAAATCAACCACGGTGACTAAAATAAAACTCTATTTTTGTATAATCTTCTGCAGTTACAACAGTGTTTTAGTATCTGATTTCTCTTTTTCCTTGGATTTTTCAGCAAATAATGCTCTTCAACCTCAAATGGAAGAGTGTTCTGGTCCTCTGTATTGTGTGGGTCTTTTTCCTTCTCCTCCAAATCTTCAAGGCAAGTTCTTATGGTCCCTCTCCCATTTGCTAATGGCTTTGAACAAGTTACTCATCCATAACTTCTGTTTGGTTTGCAGAACTATGTGGCAGTTTGCAGCACATGGTTCTGGATCCTTTACTCCTTACAGGTGCCAGACATTGTATCAGTGTGCTCTCTCTTTGTATATAGTCAATCTCAAGCTTGGAAATTGTTGTCCTAATATCATTTGTCTGTTACAGCTACCGATAGCACTTGCGTTGTTTGGATATGAAGCAGTCAAATTATACAAAGACAGCAAAAGGAGAATTAGCACAGGGAACACAGAATCCATTTGTGAGGCTTCCATTGACTGGACTCCAATGAGCATTGGATTCTGTGCACTTTGTGGTATTGTAGGAGGAACGATTGGTGGCCTACTTGGATCTGGTGGAGGTTTCATATTGGGTCCCCTTCTACTTGAGATTGGAGTCATCCCTCAGGTATGATTATGACAAAGAAAAACCCTCAAATTCATTGTTCTCTTAGCCAAGGAAAAACATATCTTCTCACAGACGAATGAAACGTTTGTACTGTTCAACACCAGGTAGCCAGTGCTACAGCAACATTTGTTATGATGTTCTCATCATCTTTGTCTGTGGTGGAGTTCTATTTGCTGCATAGGTTTCCCATACCATATGGTATAGCTTTAAACCATCTTTTTTTTTAAATCTCTCCAATTAATACGCCCTCAATATGGAGTGAGTAGCAGATGTTGATCTATGGATATGGATATTCTTGCAGCACTTTACCTAATGTCAGTGTCATTTTTGGCTGGTTTCTGGGGACAATTTCTGGTGAGAAAGATTATCACATTTCTGGGAAGAGCTTCACTTATTGTATTTATTCTCGCTGGTGTCATCTTTGTCAGTGCAATTACAATGGGTAAACTTCTTTCCCAAGAAGGAACAAAAAGAGTTGCGTACTTCCATTATCACTTACCTACACTGACCATGTCTTCATATTTTTTGCTTTCTGGAACTCTTTTTGCAGGAGTTGTTGGGATAGAAAGGAGCATAGTAATGATACACAATCATGAATTTATGGGATTCTTAGGATTTTGCAGCAGCCAATGATCGTTGGCACTGCAACAATATACAGATAAAGCATGAAGAAAAAAACGCAATGGATGAAAATGCAGTGAAGGTGTGACAGCAACTGGTTGACCTAGAGTAATATATAAATTCTGGATCAGTTTGCCGAGAGCGTCGCTGTTTAGCTCCTGGCTAACAGCACCATGTCTACATCATCCATCTTATCACGTTCATGGTTGCACAAAATTTCATGCAACTGATGTATTGAATGCTTATTTATCTATCTATATATGCGTGTCATATTACGATGTTACAACTTCGATCGGCTAATTATTTGGCACCATTTCCAGAATATTGTGCTTAACCAACTACTCACGTCTACCCAAAAGATCCACACACGACGTTCTTGAACCAAGAGTTGAGGAATTTTACTTTGTTAATAACATCCAAATTTATGCCGGCCGAGATGTTGGAAGTAAGTACAACTTACCTTTGACTTGTCCAAGAACGTTGGTTGAGTGAAGTGAAAACTAAATTTATTCAGACATTAAAAAAAACAGGAATCAAAGGTAAATGGGATTAACTATAGAGCTTTGGACACAACTCGTATTCGACACTTTTCTCTAAGAAAAAGGCATGATTTCGACATTGTCCTCTGTTACAAAAACAGATATTTGTGCCCATTCTATTTCTGTCTGTATCTTAAGTGCGTAACTTTGGCTTTCGATTCTGGTTCCGTTGCTTTGACTGTTAGGAGGCAATATGGTAGGAGTACCCAGTCCAAATCTCGTGTCAATGATACCGAGAGTACGACTGTTAGGAACTTTACACTTCAAAAAAGACTTTGTTAACCTTCGAATCTTTAATAAATAATAATAATTATCATTATTAAAATGTTTTAAATAACAATTTATTCTTATTTTTAATTCTGTTAATCACCTAATCGTTTTGTTTTTATACTTTTCTCCAGGTCCAATCAGATAATGGTCAACTGGCCAGGACACCGCTTTCTAACTTTTACAAATTTGGTTTTATAAAGTTGAAATATTGGTTTAATTTTCCTTATTTTCCCCTTTCTTTTATGGATTTTAATCAATAGAGACTAAATTGCAAGAAGGGGGGAAAAAAAGATGAAGAAGGGAAGAACGTCAAATAACTTTTAACATTCATATATTATCAAGGTCGTACATACCCATCTTCATCTAATTGCACTACAAAAAAAAAAGGTTTTTACCGACGGAATAATCGAACTTTTCGTTAGTACCATACATTTGCGACAAAATAAGACCGAAGGTCATAACCGTCGTTAACTAAGCCATTGTTAAATTTTCCGACGATAGTTAAGATCCGTCTGTAAATATACGGACGGAATGATTTTTCGTTGGTATATTTACCGATGGTAAATATCATTTCCATCGGTATCTTCACTGACGGATTTTATATTTCCGCCGGTGAAGATGGCAACATATACCGACGGAATTTGGTAAACTGTCGTCAAAGGTATTCATTTTGTGCCGACGGATGTCTTACTTCGGTCGACAACACTAATGGCATTTACCGACGGTTCCATCGGTAACTGTAATTTTAGTTACCGACGGTTCCGTCGGTACCTGTAACTATAGTTAGCGACGGTACAGTCGGTAAGTGCAACTTCATTTACTGACGGAACCCTAATTCTGTCGAAAGCGGAGTTTGTTCATAAAAAACAACCTACATTGCTATTTACCAGGGGGTCGTTTGGTTTCACTTCTGTTTTTCTATTGTTGTTTTTAGTTTTTGTTTTCTGTTTTTGGTTTCTATTTTTCTTTAAAAAAACAAAAACCTATTTGGTTGAGATTTGTAATATAAAAACTAAAAACAAAAACCTGTTTGGTTGAGATTTCTAATAAAAAATTGAAAACAAAAACATGTTTGGTTTTATTTTCATGTTTTTATTTTTTTGTAATTATACTCTTATGTATAATAATTATAATATAATACATTATATTTTTAAATTAATTAATTATCATTATAGCTAAAATTAAAATAAACATGTGATAATCATAGCTAAAATTAAAATAAACATGTGACAATTATAATAAATTTATAAAAAATATTTTGTGTCTAAACTTGTAAGCAAATTAAAATTTTCGCTATATGTGAAAACATTATAGCAAAACTACTGCAATAACTCACGTTCAAAGCATTTAATGTTTCGATTCTCCACACTTACAAGAAACAATAGCTATTACATGAGCACAAATGAAATATGTCTGAATGTAATCAAGTGCAACAAGTATACACGAGTACTATTTGAGATAAGATAAAAAGTTCAAAAAATAAAATAAAGTGCCACAAGATTCCAACAAATATTGTTAACCAAAATGCAGAACCAACTGCATAAAAGGCACATTCTTATTCTGTAAAATAGAAGGCTACACGCAACACTCATCTTGAAGAACTCAACATGCCATGATAAATTCCTTTTGGAAATGCCGTTGAAGTAGACCAACAAAAGATAAAATTATTTTGGAATTATGATGTTTCAAATTTAAGAAATGAGAATGCAATTCTACCAAATAAAAATACTGGACAAGACGAAAGTGTAACTTTTACAGGTGGCTACTTTAAAACGCCAGGTTCCTCTAATGTCACTTAGGCTGCATTTAAATGGACGGGAATTGTTCAGGCAAGAAGCTTTATAGGACGAAAAGCTACCACAGTGTTGCGGCAAAAGAAACCTACATCAAGTTGTTTCTTTCTACACTCATGCAAAGAACTGCAGAGAAGCAAACTTCCATTTCACCTACAAATCTGGCACGCTGAATGTCACTTGTTTTTGTTTTCATTCTAAACTTCTAATTACCCGCTAAGACAATTGCCTTGCCTATTAACACATGAAAACTGGCTATGTCCACTGCTACCAAATAGACCAATCTTCTCACATCTCCAAGAAACATTGAGATTAAATTGTATGATCGTTGTGCAAGGTATAATCTTTTCAATTCTTGAACACAAATGGAAAATAACAGTTCCAGTCCAAAAGTCCACGCAGCCATTCTCTTCACCTTTGCGCTATTTCTCTCTCGTCACCCATGGCTGCTCATCACCTTTGCACTGTTTCTCTCTCTTGCTTTTATTCGGTTCTTGTTATTGGTGTATCTATCTGTTTGATCGTCGTCTTTTTGCAGTGGGAAGAGAGAGTTTTGAGCCGTTGGAAGGCTGGCGACGTTGATTGGAGAGTGTGTGATGGTGCATGTGGTTGTTTTGGGCTTTGATCTAATAAGATAGAAATTTGAAACGTATGTTTTCTGAAGATGGCGACGAAGCAGACCTCGAAGAAACTCAAGGATTTGCTGAAGAAACAAACACAAATTTGGAGCAATCTTTAGAAAAAATGCAGCAAGGCCTGAAGATGCTGAAGTCGGCAGATGCTGAAATCGGCAACGCAGAAAAAAAAGTTATTTTTGTGAAAACACTATTTTAGAATCCACGAAAACTTGTTGTCAAATATAAAGAAACCGTATTTTTATGTTTTCGTAAATTGATTGTAGATTTTTTTATTTTTGAAAATAGGATAACACAACAATAACGAACCAAACGTGTTTTAAGAGAAAGTTTTACTTTTTATAAAAACCACAACAAAAAATGAAAAAAAAAAAACCAAAACCAAACCCAAAACCAAAACCAAAACATTTCAATTTATGATTATAACTATGAAAAATTAAACACCAACAGATCATTCCCCCAATCTTTTTGTTGGGTACAGTGAGACAGCCCGACATCAATTAATAATTCTCTAAGTACATTGGGCTTTTGAGAAATGTCTTAGCTGGGCTATCTTCATTACAATAGCACCATAGCCTGGTAATCTTCAGTGGCATGTTCGTCATTTCACCCAAATATTGCGGAAATTACTGAAGATGTTATATAAGCAACACTGCCATCTAGGGTTTACCTAGTGGCACCGGCAACAGCGCGAAGCAGCACGCAGCCATGGTTCTCAAGTAGTTTCCCTATCTCTTATCTATTCGTAATTCATTTGAGTTAATGTTTGTCTCTGCAATGCCACATCGTTGGAGTTCATTTTCTTATGGAATTTAGGTTTTAATGGTTTGGGTTTTCAATGTCGTATCAGGACGGAGCTTTGTCGTTTCAGTGGGGCCAAGATTTATCCCGGGAAAGGCATCAGATTTATTCGTTCTGATTCTCAGGTTATTGTAAAGTTAGCGTTTTTTTAATGTTTAATCTGCTTATTTGGGTCATCGATGTATCTGGGATTGTGTTGATTTTTTAGTCTTTACTGTGCCGTGGCCTGTTTTGTGCAGGTTTTCCTGTTTGCCAATTCAAAATGCAAGAGGTACTTCCACAACAGGTTGAAGCCTTCCAAGCTTACATGGACAGCCATGTACAGGAAGCAACACAAGAAGGTAATGAGTTTTATATTCAAAGCATTTTCTATCCTGCCAATTTGGTTGTTTCCTTTTTGAGAGCATTTGTTTTGGTTTGCTTGAAATTGCAATTAGATGTGATGTTATCTTGACTTGCATAGGATATTGCCCAAGAGGCAGTAAAAAAGAGAAGACGTGCCACCAAGAAGCCATATTCCAGGTCCATAGTCGGTGCCGCTTTGGAGGTTATCCAGAAGAGGAGAACAGAGAAGCCAGAAGTTCGTGATGCCGCCAGGGAAGCTGCTCTCCGGTACTCAATCTCTCTTCATGCATAACATCCGTTCGTTACAGTAATTTGATAATTTGCCTCCCAACTTTATGAATGGCCTTTGGCTGGGCCACTCATGCGTGCAACTTTTTGCTGATTACTTGATGTATATGCAGAGAAATCAAGGAAAGGATCAAGAAGACGAAGGATGAAAAGAAAGCAAAGAAGGCTGAAGTCATGTCCAAGACTCAAAAGACACAAGTCAAAGGTAATGTTGGCAAGGGTGGTGCATCAAAGGGTCCTAAACTTGGTGGAGGAGGTGGAAAGCGCTGAAATGCTAATTCTCAGCTGTAGCGTTCTTGCAATTGCTAATTCTATGTTTCTTCCCGTAGTAACTGCTTATTTTATGGTCCACTTGTGGTGTTCTTGCAAATGGAAATAGTATTTGAGCTTTTTTGGACTTTGTAAGGATTAATTGGCCAACATAGTCTTGCATTTGGCATTTTTGTTTCAACTTTTATATCATATTCTTATGTTTTGATCTTGGTCCTAGACCCTTCAGATCATGAGTTTTATTTTACTAGGAATCTTCAAACTTTGCAGGGTTAGTGTTGCTATGATTTATCTATGACACTGGGAAGTTCTATCATATGCAACTAATTTAGTGGTTCTTTAGGCAAAAGGCACGGAATGCTTTAGCTACCATTTAGGATGAATATGGGCTCTTTTTTTTCTTATTTGGTTCTCTGGATGACGTCTGTTGCCGCAAAAGATGTCACTTTGATGAAACGTAATACTGTTCCTGCGAGAACAGCTGACATGTAAAACAATTGTCCGGTTAGAATGTTGTGTCGTACTAGAAGAGGCACAGGTCTTTGGAATGTTTGTTCTCTCATGTTCTTAGAAATATGCTTGAAATAGTACCTATGATTGTCACAAGATTGCGTTGTGAATGGGATTTTTCTTTGGAACAAATTGAAAATTGTGGTACTAGCAGCGGTTGATGAAGTCTGAAACAGGTTCTCCGGTCGCTGGTTGAAGGCATCCTGTTCCTGTGGTCCAAGTGGGATTCCCTTGTTGGGCCAAAACTTGTCTGTACTTTACCTCCGTAAAGATCGGCCTCATGTTACTGCCTCTTGCTACAATCAAATTGAGTTACTCGTGCTAAACTGTTGGCTATGATGGATTTTTAACCTGCTCAACCTAAACTATTGGCTTAACCATTTTTTGTACTGATTTTTTTTTAATTGTTACACCTATTGTAGTTAATTATTGTCCTAAAGGAAGAATGTTAGTAATTCTCTAAATGTTGGGCAACAATTAATTACGATTTTATGGTTTTAATAAATTTACGGTTTATCAAAGCAAATTTGATCCGGTTAAAAGATAATAAAATAGTCTAATAAAAGATTTTAGTTAATAAGTTAAGTTTAGCAAAGAAAATAGATTCTAATTAGTATGGGCTAGATATGCATTAGACCTGTGATGGAGAAGTTTGATATGTTTGCTATATATATACGCAAAAGTCTCCAACTTCTGCTTACATAAGTCATGAATGTTTAAATTTGCTAACCTGTTAAGAGGTTCACACTTTAAGAAAGTCTTAGAAAGATGTCAACGACATTTGGTTGATCAACTTTCATAAAGGTTATTGAGAAAATCTAGAAGTTTCAGCGTTTGATTCAAAGTTATGAAAGGCAAAACAAGTATTTTTTGTGTTTTCTTCCTTTATTCATTTTCATGTTTGACCCTAAGCGCGTAATTAAGGCTCGTATAACTAATCATAAGGTAGGTAGTTACAATAACAATGAGAATAACGCCTAATAAGAGTGTTGTTGAAATGCGAGGTTTGGAAAGATCTAGTAGCATGTAACCTTACTTCTACTTGGTAGAAAGACTATTTCCTATAGATCCACATGTAAACATAATACAATACATATAGAGCATGGAAAATATTCAAAAATAAAAGATAAAATAAGTAAATAAATACACCAACTAAAAAAAAGATAAGAATAAATCAAATCAACCATTACAAGAAAGTAATTAGACTAAGTAAGAAACTGCTTAGGCTAAATAATTGGAATGAAAGTACTACGTAATCAAATTATTAAAGCTAAATATAAAACAAAAGACGCGAAGGAAAATAATTAAAAGACTGAAGAGAATGAAAAAGGCCTCTCAATCTGAAATCCTTTATCCGTATCTTAGTACGTCAAACTTTTCTATTAAAAGTCATGTCCTTGGTAGGTTTTAGTAGAGCCATATCATTCTTGATTACTTCTTTTCAGTTTTTCTTAAGCCTTCATTTCTTTCTCGTACAGTCTCTAAGTAATATTTTCTCGCATCTTTTCACTGAAGCGTCAAGGTGTCTTCTTTTAACATGTTTGAACTATCTAAGTCTTGTCTCTCTTAATTTTTCATTAATATTGGTTACCTTTAATTTGTCTCATACCAATATATTTTAAACTTTATATATTCTAATAAGGTTACAAATCTAACGAAGCATCCTTATCTCCACTATCATTAACTTATGACTATGCACTTATTTGATGTGCCAACATTCTGCCCGATAAAGCATGATCAACTTAATCGTTAAATGATAGAATTTACCTTTGAACTTAAGTAGTATCTTCTTGACACATAAAACTCTTGATATACTTCTCCATTTAAGCCATCTTGATCTAATACAGTGAACTATATTTTCATCGTTTTCTCCATTGCTTTGGATGATGATAGACCTTAGGTACTTAAATTATTCCTTTTGTGATATAATTTTTGAATTAATCTTTACCTTAATAGCGGAAGTCATCCTATAGCCCGAAAAGATAAGGCAAATAGCTCAGTAGTTTAATGCATTGAGAGTTTTTATCTGTGGATTCAAATGCTAATACTACAAGGCAGATAGTCAGAATGTAAAGATAAAGGTGTTGATATTTGGTCCTTTCTAAATCAAATTTCTTCCGGAAGAATTGTAACAAAAGAGGAAAGAAGGTAGACCATAACATACACTTTTATGGGGAAATTTGTGAATATACTAGCAACGCATTACGGGTATTTAGCATTTTTGGGGGATGTCAAACACCTAATAAACAATTACAGGTCAACCAAACAAGAAAAATGAAAGAGGATGACTTTTTCCATTGCACAATCTTGGTGGACCAATGTTGTTGCACCATTAAGAAGTCTTTACTCTTTTAAATTACCTACCAAACAACTTAATTCAATATTTGTGATTCTTCTTCAAAATATGTAGGTGATCTTCATTATCTATCTCTATCAATGCACCGGCACTATAATAAAAAGGACTTTTGACGATGAATATTTTCATTGGTAAAAGTACAAAAGTTGTAGCCAAAATTTTTAGCGACAAAAAAAATTCGTCGAACATTTCATTACAAATTATTTTTAGCTATAAAAAAATCGACAACGTTTTCAAAACATAGTTGCAAATTATTTTTGGCTTTGATTTATGGTACGTCGTCAAAAGAGATAGGCGAGGTTAAAACCAATCGTCGCGAAAGACCACTCGCGACGGTTATTATTCATGGCTAAGAGTTAAGTTATTAACTACATTACTTACCCGTAGCTAATAATATATTGCGATGATAATTTTTACGTAGTAAAATATTTTTAGTGACGATTTTCAGAACGTAGGTAAAGATTATTTGCAATTTTTAAAGGTTATTTGCGACAATTTTATTAACGTAGCTAAATACTTTTGGTGACGATTTTAAAATCATCAGAAAATCATTTTAGTTATGTTTTTGACTTAATTTTTTTTAAAATTATTGGTGACATTTTGAATAATGTTGCTAAAAAGTTTTGATAACGAGTTTTGATTTTTTAGTAAACATTCATATAAAAAATTGGATATTCAATTATAATTATTTTAAAGATTTTTAATCCATCATATTGTTTGTGAAATTTAGATTTATAATTAATTAAACTAAATTAAAATAAACAACATTTTATATAAAAATAAATGTCATTAAATGTTAATTACAAAAAAAACTTATGTACAAACTAATGCTCGTTTTCATTGTCACTGCTACTTTCATAATTTTAGGCAATTATTTGTTTGACCATCTTTTCAAGCTTGACCACCTTTCGTTTAGGACGATCTAACTTTTGTTCATTACGTTGTAATGAAACCTTAAGTGATTGATTCTTTTCTTAAAACGTCGTTACATATGCTGGTCACGATGAAGATGCTCCAATTGGCTTAGGCGGGCCTTTGTTATAGCCTGATCTTATACCAAGGACATTATTGTAAATATCATCTACATTTGGCTCATTTTTATAAAAAAAAGAGCTATGCAACAACTCCTATATCTTATTCCAAAATTAAAAAGAAAAATAAAATCAATATTTAATTCAAAAATTAATAAAAATAAAATTAAACAAATTTTTAGACTTACATAATTATCCTGCGATTCTTCTGACGTCCAACCTTCACCTTCCTTGTAATATGTCAGTTTGTACTATGTAGTTCCTTTTGACTCTGTTTTATGAAAACAAAAATTGAAACACATTAAATAATATTGTATTTTTTGGTATAATTATAATTTCTAACTAAAGAATTTACAAATTCTTTTCGGACGACAACAAATGATTTGGAGCTTTAATTGTGAGGAGTTTTCATTTTTTTTCTTTATTAACCTTAGCTTTCACACACTTTTCCTAGATGCAGAAAAGAATTAGTCATTAAATGTGGCACAAGATTAATTGAAGCAAATGTAAAGAGAAAGAGGACAAACCTTAATATTAGTAGAGACCCAATAATCATACATTTGACTCTAATTTTATGGAGTCACTCATTCAGAAACATGTCTCCTTGTTTTCTCATTCAAAGGAAAAGATTTGTAGTATTTATGTAGTTGATAATGATGATCATTTGCCCTTTGTGTCAACAGTGAACAACAAAGTGTGAAACTTTAGGGTTCTCGGTAGTGACGATATTGAGTTTCATCTGTGAACAATAAGTAAAAGTTAAATTAGTGTTTAAATGTTAGTTAAAATGCATATAATTAAATAAATTGAAAAATTACTGAAACTTTGTCAAGAGCATTTTGAAGTAAGTTGTCTTTCTTTAATTACTTGGCATGCTTATGGCAAGGCAATTCAGTCTTGACAACGACCCCTGACTCACTAGATAATTTTGCTAACTGGACCTTGTCAACAGGACGACCTTGTGAGGGGTCAATATGCACAGACAACTTTTTGTTCATGACAACATTTATGCATTGCAACTCAGGACCTTTAGTGATACCTATACCTCTTTTCCTAACAGTGGCATTAGAACCTGACAACAAGAGAATAATGATAAGAAAAAAAATGCATTAAACATGTAAATATATATTTGAAGATAAGTGAAATCATAGGTGCTAAAGAGTTATAATCCTGAAGATCCCTCTTCAGTAGTTGAGGTAGAAAGACGTTGTTGCTGATTGGTTTCATTGATAGATGAAGTCAATTGTTGTGGTTAATTTGGTTATTGCGGAGGAGGAAAATCTTTGCTAATTTTCACCTTCTTTCCTTTGTTTCCACCAGGTGCATTATATTGAATATCTATAATGATATTATTAAATGATTTCTGAATGAATTTCTAATATTAAATTACTCCAAAGATTCATTAAACTTGTGCATTGTACCATCTTAAAATATCAACATTGTGAATACAAACACAAACCAAACAAACAAATGCTGAATGACTACCTCAATCGAAGGATAGAAGGACGACGACTGGAGAAGATAGTAGCACGCAAAATTGGCAAGGAGAAGAGAAAATGATGAGAAACCAACGTTGGAGGGAGGAAAAAAAGGCAAAAACTGGCATGGTAGAGAGGAAATAAAGGGAAGCTGATCTTGACTATGTTTCATTTAACATATGCTGACTCGACGTCTTTTGACGTCGAACAAACGACGTAATCTTAGTTTATTTTTCTTAAACGTCCAAAGATTTTATGATGAATTCACATTTTATTGGCAAAAGAAAACCGCTAGATACCCATTTGGCAATCAATTTAAAAAATCATCGCCTTTTGTATGAACATTACGACTTTTCACTTAATTTGTTTACATACCCATCTATTTGGCAACGATATCACAAATCATCGCAAATGTGCAGTTTTGACGATCAATTTTCAAAAGTGTCACCAATGCTACACTTTTTTATATGGATTTTAAATTTTGCTAATTTTTTAGTATATCATAAACATAAATTACTATAGAAAATTATATATAATAAATTACAGTTTTGTTATACCTAATAAAATTTTTAATAGCAATTTAATATCGACCGGGTAATGTAAGTAGTGTAATGATTTATGAAAATTTATATTATATATAAATATTCTCATATCTTACTTATGCAACACACACACATATATATATACTCTATTTAATAATAATTATTTATTTTTATATCAAAATTTCGTATTTTAACATATAATTACATATATTATATTATTATGTTACCCAAATGTGAAACCAAATGGTAATGGCAAACCATTTGGTGACAGGTTTTTAAATCTTCACTAAATGGTATATTTCTTTCGACGTTGTCGAAAACGACGTCGTTTTGATGTTAACTGTCAACAATCCTCTTTGTTCACCATCCAACAAATGATGTTGATTTTTGTACAACAAATGTCATCGTTTTGTTGTACAGCAAACGACGTCGTTCTCTATTAGGTTATTAGTATGAAAATGAAGCCAAAGATGAAGCCATCTTTGTCTTCAACTATTCGTCGTTTTCATCCATTCTCCCTCTAGTTTTGGCAATTGTTAAAGAAGCCTCATGCGTGGTGAATCTTCGTCTTTTGTTGTAATCGCCTTCGATTGTCCTTCTGTTCAAGTAATTCGCCCACCTTATGTATTGTTTTTCTATTCTCTTTTCATTCTTTGGGTTGTTGTGATGTGCTTTTCTGTTCTTCTTTGTCCCTCTATTTTTTGTGATATGGTTTTGATTGTCTACATAAATTGCCACCGTTATGCTTCATTATGACAGAATGGGTTGATGTTGGTCTAGAATGGGTTCATTGTTTGCATTTTTGTTATTAGTTCGGGATGATTTTTTTTTGACTATCAAGTGTTCAATAAAAGTTCTGTTAGAGACACTTATAAAGTTGTTCCTAACTTAAAGCTAAGCTAGTAACGTGGAACTTGTTGCACTACTTTAATGATCACCTTGCTAATTTTCCCCAAGGTTAACATATAGTAGGAATAAAGCATAATTAATGTTCTTAACTTAGATCTCCCTTTTTCATTAAAATATTCTAACAAGCGTTTAGGTTTATATAATATATCTAATTTCAAGGAACATTTAAATTTATAATTGCATTCGATAATTTCAATTTATGTAATTATTATTTTATTGATCAACACACAGTTCAATAAAAGAATATTGTAATAGAAGTCATTTACATATCTACTAGTTGTACCATAGTGAAGCAAAGCATTCAGTGAATGAAAAGTTTTGGGTAGTGACTAAAGTACCTTAATTTTCATAAGGCTACCGCTTCATAATATAGCCATCTTCAACTATTTCTTAAAGAATCCTTCTACCAAAGGTGATTCAAGATTGTATATATTAATGCTCACTAATAGGATTACCAAAAGTTGGAGGAACATGAAATATCACAATTTTACGACAATGTTAAAAGACAATATTACAAGAAGTCTACTTTTATTTTGCCCAATTCTACTTTCATTTTAATAAAGGTAAATGATTACTCTCGTAATATTAAACAATCTTCTTTGAAAAACTTATTTGTCTTACAAACTTCAATTTGTTTAATCTTTCTAATCACTCCCAATCTACTGCTTTTTAGACATCTCAATAGGCAGATAGAAGATGTATAACTAGTGAACTATAGTATTTTGACTTATCATCGAGAATTTAATTGAACAAAATGACTTTTATGCTAAATTGACTTTTCAGAATATAACT
>JANKOD010000004.1:22195455-22205933 GCA_026284645.1 Erythroxylum acuminatum | reverse complement strand
TTCTTTCTTTGGATTGGCATTTAAAGGGGTTATGACCAAATTGTTTACAATGGCACCAGTAGCTAGGGAAAGTTTCATAGTAAACCATTTGTGTATAGCGGGTACCTCTAGGCATCTTCACATCAAAGCTTGTCACTAGTTGTCTTGATTGACACATCTACTTCTACTAATATTCTAGCATAGCCAATTTGTGACTTTTTGCTAGTGATTTTGTCCGTGCATAGTGGTCTTCCAATACGAGATCCTAGTTTCGATAGCCCCCTCTCATTCCACAACTCCAAAGGTACATTAGGAAATTGCAGCCATATGGGAACTTCCATAAAATCTTTATAGTCAAATGCAAAGCCCTGAGGAAGTCTTTTAAGAAACAGAGTCTTCCCATACAATACATACAGTCCCCCAGCTAGTACATTAGTGCGATCCTATTGTGTGTCAAATTGAAAAATTATCCAACCTTGATCATGCAGTAGGGTTTTACATTGAACACTCCATTTCGCAATTAGTCCTTCAAGTGCCTTTATTCCTGGAAATCTCCTTGTGAAGCATCCCACAAGACAATATCTCCATTCTGGTTCAATTTGGATCACATCTTCTTCCTCCATGATAACTTCATCATCTACCCTCAAACAATCCAGCTGCATTCCTTGTTTCAGCTCTCTATTATTCTTGAATAAGCTTACATACGATGGCTTAGTTTTTCCTTTACCCCGCTTGTTTGAAATTGGTTCTGACATTTTGTTGAGCACCTTCTGGGTTGGTTCTTCATTCTCTAAGTCCGAAGCTTCAGTGTGTACATTCTCCCCATCTGTATCCTCATCAAACGTGGATGACTCCTCATCCCCCATTCCACCTTTGCTCATCCCCCCAGTACCCACATTTGTTGTTTTATTCAGTAACCCTCCTTCACTGTTCTCAATACCCGAAGGCCCTAGTCTGTCCCTTTCCGCTGCCAGATGCTTGCCTTGTAATGTAACTCTTCTTCCACCGGCACTGCTTGCTCCACCAACAATGTTCGTTTTCTATCTATCCTCCGCCATAAATTGCTCACTCGTCACCTTCATCGTTGAATGACTGTATGCCCTCCCCTCACGTATTTCATTGTCTTCATTATCGTATTCCTCCACCTGCAAACCCAGAACATACTCGGCAGTAATGTCCCTTCCTTTATGCGGTGTCTTTTTCTTCTTACCCATGCCCAAAACTATTGACAAAGCCAGGTAGAAATTTACCCTAAAATTGTTCTAATTTCTTCGGACTGTCAAGAGTGCTCACCAAACTCAATCCAAACTCACTAAGTAGCAAGGGATTAATCGAGAAAAAAGAGTGTAGTCAAGTCGAGTATAGTGCGATACCTAGTGAAGAAATCGGCTAAGGTGAGATAACTCACATACGCACACTGATAGCTCTACATTATCATGTCTTTTGATTTGATGTAGTGTGGAATTTTCCAAAAGAGGGATAGAATCAAAATCAGTCTTTACAACCTTCCATAAGCTCAAGGTTTTTAAATAAAATTTCATTTTGATCACCCATGAGTGATAATTTTCTTTGTAAAAAATATGGATATGAAGAGAAAAAATTATTTGATATCATTGCACCAAAGGTTGAACACTCTAACATAAATTTTACTCTATCTTTACAAGACTATAAAACCCAAGGAGTTTTGATGCCAAAATTGTTGGAAATCAAAAAATTGCAAATTACAATTTTCTCATTAAACAACATTCATGGCCTATTTATATAGGCTTACAGTGCAACAAACTAGAGATAAACACAAGCTAAAAATAAGTGAAAGTGGATAACATGTCTCACTAACATTGAAATTTTTTTCCAACAACCAAGTAAAATGAGTAGTCCACTAACTCAAATACAACTTAACAAAAAAAAAATCATATGGTTAAATAACAAAACACTACAACTACTACTAAAAAAATGAAATAAGTAAATAATAGTTTGAAGCATTTTAATCAACAAATTCAAAACATTTTTAGCTTTTTAATATGAAGTTAGATTACAAATTGTTTGTTATTCACTATTTATATATTCGTCTTGACTAATACAAATTTATTTTAATATTATTTATAAAATTCTTAACTCATTTAACAATAACTTTATTTCATGTTTAATGGAATGACAAGCTTAAAAACTTGATTAATAGTATAGTCTATGAACTTATAAATTATTTCTTTCTGTATTTGACACTTCACCATACCTGAGATGTCACTTTAGTACTAGAACTTGGAGTATAACAAAATCTCAAGATTTTTCTAACAATGACAATATTCACTTTTTAGAGTAGTTTGACTCGTTACCATATCATTTTTATATCCATACTTAGCTAATATGAATGTACACTTTTGTTATTTTTTTAAACATTTTTTTCAGAGAATTGACATGTAATATGTTATTTTGTCAAACTTTTTTACAAAAGAATAATAAAAGAAAATAAAAATTATAGCTCACTTAAAACTATAAAAATAATAGTTAATTCGGGTTGGATCTGTATTAGAGTTTATAAATTCTAGTTCAATTGAGGTATTTATTTACTTTTAAATTATATTTTTTAAGTAAATGTTACGTACATGTATTTAATAATTTATTTAAGGTATTCGAAACGTAGTAGGCACAAATTTACAATTGTATATATGACTTTTGGCCATTTCACTTAAGATTCTATCATTGATCTTTATAGGGACAATTATTATAGTTAATAATACTATATTCTACTAGGTCATCGCCCCGTTCTCTGATCAATTGGCTAAAATGATTGATCAAGTGTTCCAAATATATATTAAACTTTGCATTTTATATCTTTTTGTGATGAAAACGAAACAATTTTATATCAGAAAATCAGTAAGTTGTACGGAAAATTCTACAAAAAGAAAATTATATGGGGTTAATTGACCCTTTTTAAAAAGTAATAATGAAAATTATATAAATGGTATGATGTGTGTGATATGAAGGGAAGAATTAGGTGCAAAGTGGACCAACTGAGACTTTATTTTTAGAGGTTACACTGGACCATGGTTCAGTCTCAAAGATAATGGACCAGCGTTTTCTACTAGTTGCTGGTCAATTTTGCAGAAAAGTCACGGGCTTTTGGTTAAATCTAAGAGCACGAGTGACCAATAAGCATCAATATTGCTCCGTCAAGATCCCAACTTCTTTAGATTACTCGATCAGCGGCAACAACGCTAACTGAAAGCTCTTCCTGTCTTACAAGAACACCCAACACTCGCTCCTGGTAAATCCAGATACTGTTGGAGTGGCAGCAGAAGAGCTGCTTTTCAGTTCACCACAAACACTAAGGGAGAAAGTGGGTGATTCTGAACAAGTAATGGGGCCTGATAACATGACCTACGTTTTATAATAACAAGATCATTTAGTGCCCTTAGCTTAATTAATCTTTCTGAGATCCTCACCAGGATCTGGTAATTAAATTTGAACTGTAGGACTAGCGGCAGACATTATATAAAATACTAGCTCAAAAAGTAAGAATTTCTTTTTATCTTCAGAATGATCAAAAGGGGAAGAACAATGAAATACTCAAGTTTTGCTCAGAAAAAGAAGAGTTCTATAATGAAGTCAGAGTTTTGACCATAACCATTGATACTCAAGTTTTGCTCAGAAAAAGAAGCGTTCTATAATGAAGTAAGAGTTTTGAGGATAATCATTGCGCATAGTACAAATCAAATCTAAAGAGGCTTGGAATGTCGTCCTAGAGACAACCAAGTTTGCAAAAATCATAATGTATACGTACAAATGCAAGAACAACAACCTTTTACAAATAAGTATACCACATTTCTGTCGAATAAGAAATCAAACACATAAACGAGAACCCAAAAAAAAAAAAAGTGTGACAAAGTAAAGGCATTCTTTCTATCCTATCTGTAATAGGTACAAAATGAACAAAACTGGATCAAATACACGAGAGAACAATATTACCGTTGAGGACATATACCTATTTCCAGAACAACTTGTGCTGTTATCCTCTAAAAATCAAAGGCCTTCAGAAATATAAGCTCTACGATTGATTAAGACCCAACTACAAGCTTCTGCAATCTCACTGAAAGTATACACAAACTCCCTATGTAATCAATTGTCACTTCAAAACTCCTTTTCTTTTGTGCTCTTTCAGATCGCTGGGAATAATATAGACAGAATCTACACAAAGCCCACCTTTGGAATGTGTGCAATCTATCTGTTTCATGGAAAACCTTACTTCAGTTGCAGGTTGTGATTCAGTGACAGTAAATTCACCTACCTTGTATTGTATCCAGCACCCTCGCTTATGACTGCCATTTACTTCATTTTGTTCGGTCTCATCTAAGAAGCACTCTGACAATGCTTGCTGATCATCAGAAGTAAACAACTCAAATTTTACTGGCTTTATATCCCAGCCATGGGTTTGTTCAAAATTGCAAACACGTCGTCCCAGTCTTTTGGCAAATTTTCCAAGATGAAGTCTGAAGGATACAGTATAGATATCAGGAGCAAACGGGAACTTTACAGCCCCATCTACTTCAAACCACCAAATTTGCTGCAAATAGGCCACAACATGGAATCTGCAAGTCAGACCAGGACTGCTGTTAAAAGTCAGTAAGATCATTTCAACTCCAGTAGGAAATGCCTTATATACACTATTTATTCTTGTTCAAGCACAGATAAACAAATAAACAGCTAGGCAACAAGTAATAACGCAACAACTACACAAGCTCTAAAGATTACGCAGGCCAATCCAGAGAGTACTGTCCAAACACAATGAAATACAAATGAATAAATATACCTTTTCTAATTGTTGTCCATGTCATATGGTTGAAAAAAGGGCAGCTGGTGCACAACCAGTCATCTAGAAATATTTGTGAAAGAGCAGGTTATCCTCAATTTTTGAAAACATGTTTGGCAGTAATAACTTTTTTCCATGTTTGAGTTCTTCAACCATGAGGAGGATATTTGCGACTGAATTTGATGAATGGGAGATCCTAATCTTTGAAGGAGATATACAGAAATGTATCCAAGTACATGGCAAATAAACTGTGCTATATTCTGGTTTTGTATTCTGAAAAAGCTGCAGCAAATCATAAAGTAGATAACTCTATCCGCTAACAGCGATAATTATTCATATCTGTCTAGGGCAAAACTCCAATCAAATGTGTCAAAAGACATTTGAGACAAGGAATAGATAATAAGGAAAGGAATCCAGTGACTAGAACAAAACAATGTGCTAAGATTTACCACCCCTGTCTTCAAAGCAAGAAACTTAGCAATTAATTGACCAGAATTTTTAACATAAGCATGAGTTATACAAAATCTAAAGATTCATATTCAGTATAAGAGTCCATTATAAGTTGTCAACCAGGACAAGACAATTAAAAGGAAAATTTGGAATTTAATACAGAAGTAGACAAGAATCACTAATACCCCTCAAGGAATAGTCCTCTAAGAAACAGAAGGCAAATAACTTTTACAAATCATGCTCCATAATCAAAAAGGGAAACACATCACAATAAATCACTGGAAGGATGAAAAATTGAAAAGTAAAATGCAAGGAATGCAGGTTAAAATTCAGTAACCTAGCAAGAACAGTACAATTGAATCAGAACACAGTGATCAAAACATATTGATCCAAAATAATAAAAAGTTGGACAGAGAAATCTAGTGCGAGGTTCTTAGTTAAATCAACTTAATTAACTTTAATTATCAAACTGAAAAGTAGACCGCTCAGGATTGAAGCTCAAACTAAATAAATGGTATTAGATGAACTTCAAGAATAATAAAATCATCTTATGTAAAGAAAAAAACAGTTAGAAACAAAGGTACCGATCATATAAAAAATAATGAATAGAAAATCCAGGTCCAATTTGTGCAAGAAAAGCAAGCTAGGTCTCACATAAACCATAGAATATCTTACGCCTTAATAAAATTTTAATTCAATTAAAGAAAGGCAATTACATGCAAGATTGTAATCTCCACTTATCCATCAATTCTTACCAAACTCAAAAATTATTCTTCTCCTACTACTACTGCGGTTATGGCAATGTAAATATTGAACTATATTCTCAAATTAGAGAATGGCATATGCGTCATAACTGTCAGAAACCTATCACTATATAAACATAAAACTCCCCAAAATAGGAAACTAAGCAACATCTTTTATCTGTGGAAATAGGGGGCATATTAATTCAACTCGGACTGGTACAAAACCCACCTAGATTCTTCAGTAGGGACCCAATTCCAGTATCTCCGATCCTCAATCCCAGTTATCGTCATCCCCTTTGCAGATATTGACATGCACACCCTACCTGTTACTCTATCCAACCAAACTTCCTACCACCAAAAAAAGAAAAATCCATAAACAATCGAAAACCGAGAACCATTTCCCAAATGCAGCAAAAACCTACTAACCTTATTGTCATCATCGAAAGCGACGGGACGCGATAGGAGAACAAAGATATCTTTTTTGGACAAGTTATGATACCGTTCGCGTGGGATCAAATCGAGCAGAGCCTGGTAGTTAGGCGGCAGCTTCATCTCCCAAACGGCGTCGGAGGACGCAGCGCCGCGAAAGGCCCTGTTCAACCTGGCAAGATTGCAAATCTCCGGCGGCGTCAAGTAGGTGAAGACACAAGCCACGCAGTTTTCCGGTATATCGCCGAGTCCAGGGCCCACGGCGCTGCTCTCCATCAGGTTGGACAGGGACGCACCCATAACAGGCAACACTAAAACAGTATGGTAGAAATTCAATTTAATGTGTATATGTATATGTACATGTAAGAGAGAGCGAAGCGTGAAATTGAAGCCATTTCTTTGGTTTCCCGGAACGAAGGTGGGTTGTGGGGAAGTGAAGCGAAGAGAGAGAGACAGGTGGGGTCCAGTATTGAACCAATGTAGATGTTGTTTTCTGGGTCTAAATCTTGGACGACCCAGACGTCCCTCAGTGACGGTGCTCCTGTCCTGGCAGGAGGTGCTGCCACTTTTTAGTCCACATCTCGATTTCATAAATAATTTATTTAAGTTATTAGTGATTTATTAATAATTAAAAATTTTAACAATTTCACGTACTTGTACAATTTTTTGCACATCAAAACTCTGGAAAGATAATAATTGTATTTTGTAATAATAATAATTATTATTATTAGTACGTGAAGGTCACAATTTTATTAGAGACGAAAACAACTTGGTGGTAATATTTGATAATTTCGTTGATAAGATGTATCATGTTCTACATGTTTTAAAACTCACAAGACGAGATTTGGGGCTCAAAAGAGTCTTCTAAAGCATATTGAAATTTTACGGAAGATTTTGGAAGCTTCTGGATTATGGTAGAAGCTTATGGAAGGCCTTGAAAGCTTCTAGAACATGGTAGAAGACTATAAAAGCTTACGAAAGCTTATGGAACATTGTGGAACAATACGGAACTTTATAGAAGCTTGTAAATATAAACATAATGTACATGAAGTATGTATAGTAATGTAGAGAATTCTAGAAGGTCAATATGGACCATTAGATCAAGTAGATCTTAGCCGTCCATTCTAGGAAGAAGTAAGTATAAATACCCCTGGGGGTTGTCTCATTGGGATCATAGAAGATCATAGAGTGCATTATAAACACTGTAACTTTCTTGAGAGTTCTTTAATATAAGTGTTCTTACATTCTCCCAGATTCCTTCTTTTATTTAGCAAAGTGTTTCGTGTAGAAGGCTGACTTGGGAATGAGAGTGTACTTAAGTGCCGAATGAGCGTTGGTGAAAGTCCAAGCTCATTACTAGTGGTATCAGAGACAACGTTAGAGATCCTTTGGGTGTCGTCAAAATGGTTGGTTCAAGCAAAGTGACTATCCATGAAGGAAGGGAGGTCGAGAGAGTGAGTTCCTCCTACCAACAAGGGAAAGAGAGAAAGATCTATTACAAGAGACGTCATGGCTGAAGTGATGGCTAGGCTCTCGAAGTTGGAGATTACCGTTGGGGAAGATCGGGAGAGGACCGATGACTGAGACCAAATAGTAGAGGAGCTGGAGAAGGAGCAGTCTTAACTTCGGGAAGAAATGAATGAGACCGTCAATATTGTTGCCTCGGATGCTTCTGAAAAGGTGAGCTCCTTGGAATCTTCTCTTCTTGCTAAAATTATTATGCTTGGGAAGCACTTGCTAGTTTGTCTGTCGAGTTGAAGGAAGTAAAGAGGGATTGGAGTTTGTGTAAGATGGCAGTGACACAAGGAGGTGTGATACTTGTTACTTCCACTGCTTCTGCCAAAGTAAAGGTCCCAGAGCTTAAGGCCTTTGGAGGAGGAAGAGAAGCAAAGGCCATCGATAACTTCTTTTAGAGTATGGAACAATACTTCAAGGCGCCTGGCATTACGGATCATGCCAAGATGATCGATAGTGCTTCTCTCTACCCTGTAGACACGACCATAGTGTGGTAGAGGAGAAGATACAACGATATTGAAAAAGGGACCTACACTATGAACACATGGGATGATTCCAAGAAAGAGTTGAAGAAGCAGTTTGACCCCGAGAACGTAGAGAAGGAAGCTCGAGCCACGTTGAGAAGGCTCACCTACTTAAAGAGCATTCAAGAATATGCTCGAGAATTTCAAGAGGTGTTGCTTGAGATTCCTGACTATCTGGACAAGGAAGATTTCTATGCCTTTTGTGATGACTTATAACCGTGGATAAGACAGAGATGGAGAGGCGAGGTGTGCAAGACCTTGCTACTGCTATCATAGTAGCTAAATCCCTTTATGAAGTAAGAAGGGATGTCCACCACTCTAAGT
Organism: Erythroxylum acuminatum; assembly: GCA_026284645.1. Taxonomy (NCBI): domain Eukaryota; kingdom Viridiplantae; phylum Streptophyta; class Magnoliopsida; order Malpighiales; family Erythroxylaceae; genus Erythroxylum; species Erythroxylum acuminatum. Next base: position 22,197,162 of record JANKOD010000004.1, on the reverse strand, counting down.
CCCAAAATAGTGATAAGGGAAAGGGTGGGGGAGAGAAGAAGCAAGGCAAAGATGGAGTTTTAAAAGGCGACAAGTCGAAAGAAGGTTCAAGCAAAGGCTATAAAGAAGACAAGGGTGGAGAACATCCCATATTGAAGTGCTACCTTTATGATTGACGTCATCGAATTAGGGATTGTCCAAAGAAAACAAGCTTGCGGCACTCGAAAAAGAAACCTCAAAATCGGTTGAGGGATGATGCAGATCCTTAGAAGTCCTTCATGCCATCAATGCCAAAGTTGAGGTACCAAAAATTGAGAAGAAGGGACGGTTGTTTGTAGACGTGAAGATTGGTTGACAAGGTACGAGAGCCTTGGTGGATACTGGTGTTACGAACAACTTTATGAAGGAAGAAGAAGCCAAGCGGCTAGGCCTCAAGTACACACCTACTGATGGTTGGATAAAGGCAATAAACTCGGACGTTAAAAGCATGTGTGGAGTGGCAAAGAACATGAAAGTTCGTATACGTGAGTGGCATGGTTTAGTAGGTTTTTCTATTGTTCCTATGGATGATTTGCAGGTGGTGTTGGGTGTGGAATTCATAGACAAAGTGAAAGCTATTTCGATCCCATTTTTAAACGCCATGTGTATTATAGAGGAGGGGAATACAAACAAAGAACCTTTGTCCCGAGAGGTACCAACGAAGACCAAGACCCTTTCAGCCATGCAACTCTCTAAAGAAGTGAAGAAGGCAGAGCCGACGTTCTTAGTGGCTATTAGGGAGGAAAATGCCACTACTCATGAGGAGTTGCCTAAGGAGATTTCTTGTGTCCTTGATGAGTACAAAGATGTCAAGTCACTTGAGTTGCCAAAGAGCTACCATCAAAAAGAGAGGTGGACCTTAGATCGAGTTGAAACTTGGTGCTAAACCCCCTGCCACAGTCCCGTACGTATGGCACCGCTAGAGTTGGAAGAGCTAAGGAGACAATTGAAGGAACTCTTGGATGCGGGGTACATCTAACCTTCTAAGGCCCCATATGGTGCATTGGTACTGTTTCAAAAGAAACATGATGGATCACTTCGGTTATGTATCGAATACTAGGCACTAAAAAAGGTAACTGTGAAAAATAAGTACCCTATACCTTGAATCGATGACATGCTTAATCAACTTGGAGATGCAAGATGGTTCTCCAAGCTTGATTTGAGATCGGGTTACTACTAAGTGAGGGTTGCCAAGGGAGATGAGCCAAAGACTACTTGCGTGATGAGATATGGAGCTTTTGAATTCTTAGTCATGCCATTTGGTTTCACTAATGCGCCCACAACGTTTTGCACACTTATGAACAAAGTACTACATCCTTTCTTGGATCGATTTGTTGTTGTTTATTTGGATGACATTATTATGTATAGCAAATTGTTGGAAGAAATGTCATACATATACAACATGTCTTTCAAGCTTTAAGGGACAATGAGTTATATGTAAAAAAGGAGATGTGTGCATTTGCAAAGTCGGAGGTAGTATTTTGGGGCACATCGTGGGACAAGGCAAGCTAAGAATGAATGGATCCAAAGTGCGAGCTATTCTTGAATGGGAGCCACCAAAGAAGGTGAGTGAGTTAAGATCCTTCCTTGGTTTAGCCAACTATTATCGTAAGTTCATCCATGGCTACTCTTCCATTGTGGCACCTTTAACGGATATGCTCAAGAAGGGACGAGTTTGGGGATGGGATG
>JANKOD010000004.1:22153926-22165377 GCA_026284645.1 Erythroxylum acuminatum | reverse complement strand
CTCATAATTTACTATACTAGCCTTAACATGGGTAACGGGATGTTACACTGTAGCTGTTATAGCAACTCGTGAATGTGTGGATATTCTAACTCATTCAAAGGTTCAAGTATATAGAAATCTACAGAAAGGCTTTAACGTGTTGCGGTGAGCAACTATTGTGATAGTCTCAGTAAATTTGCCCTCGTTTCAGCTTCGAAAAGCTCGTTAGAAAGTTATGAAACTGAAATAAGGTATTTCCGTATTTCTTCATTATTTTCCTTTCACGTTCAATCCAGGATGCGTAACTAAAGCTTCTGTTACATGAGACATGTGGTATCAAAGTTGTTACGTGATCGGATGGTTAAAACGAAGAATTTTTTGTTTTTCTCCATAAGATTTTTCGAAGAATAAAGTTCTATTTTTTTATTTTTTTATCTTGCGTATTGATGTTTGAAAGTGGGCTACATGTAGTTAACCTTGGAAAACGAGTTGAAAATGAGCCTAGGAGTGCAAAAAATTGGCTCGAATCTTGCTTAAAATTGCATTTTTCGACAAGTGTGCGAAAATCGTCTGGCGCGTGTAATGATTCACAGTGCTACAGTGAAGTGGCTGTGTCTAGTATGTGCTGGACCCGTGTCTAGCACGTGTGGCCCACAAGCCAGCGTCGGCAGGCACATTTGTAGGTGGAACGCATGCCGGACACACGCCATTGGGTGAGGTGCGCGTGGGTGTGCATGAGATGCACGTGTTAGACGCGTCCAGAGGCATATCAACTACATGCGCTCTTCACAAACACACATAGTGTTGAAGCACTGCTTACGTGTTGCTAACGTTAGCGCTATAATGAACGTTGACATCAGTGCATTACAAGACAAAAAACTCAAAAATTTTATAATTTTAGTAAGGTGTCCCGAGTCATTTTAGGTTTGTTCCCGGGTTTGGGGAATCTATAAAATGAGTTTTTTAATTTTTCTGGATTTATTACATGAGTAATAAACTAAAGTTTAACTCCATAAAAGAAAATAAGACTTTCTAAAGCTGGTTTTGAGTGAATTTTCATGCTATGAACTTGACGTGAGGGAGATACTTGAGGTTTTCGTGTCTCGGGTCATATGTTCAATACTTGGAAAAGCATGATAGTCACTCGAATTGAGATTTTTCGAAAGGCTTAATTAAACTTCATTGATGATCATTTCAGCATGAGAATGTGATAATTAAACTGTGCATTTGGGTTTTGCATTTATTGATGGTACATTGTCACATACCATATGCCTATACATAATATGAGGATAATACAAAGTTGTATCCTTTATGTTTGTGAACCTTTTGGGTACTGATGACAATGTAGTTACCAAAGTGGTCTTTTAAATCAGTATTTGAATTGTTCTGTTTGCATGTTGGGGGATGCCTCTAGTCTTATGTTTGGTTATTCTGCCTAAAGGTGTTGACCTTACATAGGATTTTGAGATGTGCATAGAGGTATTAAATAGAGGACAATTGTAGCTTAAATGATCTATTCGCCCAAAGGTGGTAATGTCATGAAAGTTGATGGTGTGTACTTTGATCTTTTTATATGGAGGTTTGGTTGCATGTATTGTGTACCCATCCCAAAGGTGTCTCATAATATGTGTAGTCGACTTCTCGATACATATACTATTTTATGACTTTGAGTATCGTTGTTATCCTGCATTTGTGCTGATTGTTACATTGTCATTTTGCTGTCACCTTTTCTATTAATGATATCAGTGTCACCATTGAAACCCTAACTGGTTTAAATTTAAAGAAGTGGATAAAGGATGTATTGATTGCAATGGAGATGGCAAATGTTGACATGGTCATTCGTACAGATAGGCCATCTCCAACTACATCCAGCAACTCGAAGGCTAATAAAGTAGTTTATATAGCCTAGGATCAGTCAAGTAGATTATGTTGCATGACCATTAAGAGATCCATATTTGACCATTTACTTAGTGGACTTCCGAAGACAACCATAGCATGGGAGTTTCTTGATAATGTTGCCCATAGGTATTTAGTCTCGTCTAATGCTGAGATAAGTGCTTTGATGAAAGAATTATTCTCCATAAGGTACATTGGAGAAGGAGTGAGGGAGTACATATCAAGAATGATCTATCTCTACAGTAAACTGAAGGCGTTGAATATTCCTCTTCTTAATGTCTGCATAATTCACCAGGCTTTGAGCACACTCCCTCTAGAGTTTAGTATTTTGGTGACAACATATTACTCGCAGGATGAGGAATGAGGCTTTAATGCTTTGATTGCCCATTGTGTTGCCGAAGAGGACAAGTTGAAGAATTATGCTCATAAGGTCCTCTTAGTATCTAAAGGAAAGGGAAAGGCCAAGCCCATAAGGGTCAAAGGTAAGAGATCCAAATCTTCTCCACATGTTAATGCTGGTTAATCTAATGCTGGTAAGGGTTCAGGATTGCCACAGGTATAAGGCCTGGAAGAAAAAACAGAAACTGTCAAGTATATGAATCTAATTTTGCTATAGTCATATCCAGCTTTTGGTGGCTAGATAGTGGAGCATTTAATCATGTTGCCTCCATGATGTAGGGGTTCATATCCAAGATAAAGTCAATTAAAGGGAAGGAGAAAATGATGGTTGACAACAATGAAGAAGCGAATGTAATATCTATAGGGGATGTATGAGTGAACTTAGATATAGAGTTCATTTTGGTTTTTACACACATTTTTTATATACCAACTTTTAGACGAAATTTGATCTTTGTATCAATTTTGGACAAAGAAGGTTAAAGTTTTGTAATTAATGCTTATATTGTACAATTGTCATTTAATACAAAAAATTTGGGTGCAACTTTCTTGTCATATGATTTATATAGAATGTGTCTTACCCCGAATTAAATATACGCTTCTTCATGTTTTGTCGAACAGGTTATGAAAACTAGAGCCCTGATAAAGGATAAGTCATACATATTATGGCTAAAAGGTCAAGCCACATTTCCAGAGCTAGGGTTAAGATATTGATGAAAGAATGCATTATCCCAACTTTAAAATTTGATGATCTGAAAACGTGTGTTGACTATTGCAGGGGTAAGTTGAACAAAATAAAAAAGGGGGTCAACTTGAGCATCTGGGTTGTTAGACCTCATATATACAAATATTAGTGGACCCTATATAGCTACGTTGTGCAATGCTAGATATTTTCTAACATTCATTGATGATTATTCTCGTTACAGTTATGTATTCTTGCTTAAGGAAAAGTCTGAAGTTCTTGATAAATTCAAGATCTTTAAGACTGAAGATGAAAACCAATTAGAAAAATCCATTCAGATTGTCAGATCTGATTGAAGGGAAGATTACCGTGGCAAACATTGTGTCAGTATAAGAAAAGGTCCATTTGCCAAATATGTGGAATTGGTTGGAATAGTGACTCAGTTCACTATGCTGGGTAGTCTTGAGCAAAACGGTGTGGCTGAAGGACATAATTGCACCCTAAAAGATATGATAAACCTTTCAAACATTCGTCTATGGGGCTACCCTGTTAAGGTACGATTGTATAATCCTTATGTAAACAAATTGCATGCTTATTTTACTCGTTGCTATTTGGCTGGATATCCTGGTGACTTTAAAGGCTACAGGGGCCAGAATAGTGGAATCACAGATAGTTAAGTTTATGAAATATGATGTCTTTGATGAGGGTGGGCCCTTTCACCCTTCAAATGATAATAGGACGAATACTACGGTTATTTTGTATCTACCACTCATATAGTTAGTTCCAATGGATCAAGGTCTTAGTACCATGCCTGTACAGGAATAGGAACCCATACCCGAACAAACAAACATTCCTAGGGTACAAGAACTAATGCAATTGCGAAGATTCACTAGAGTGAGATGATTTATTATCTCATCTTATTACATAATCTATTTGGGTGAATAAGACTATGATATTGGACACCTTTTGGATCCAGTTACTTTTACAGAAGTTATTTTTGAATCCCATGCAGATTTGTGGTGGGATACAATGAAAGACGAGATGCAATCAATTAAGAACAAAAAGGTATGAGAGTTAGTTGATTTGCTTCAACATTGTAAACCTGTCAGATGTAAATGACTGTTTAAGACTAAGAAGGAAACTCAGGCTAAAGTTAAGCAGTTTAAGCCTAGGTTGGTTGTGAGAGGGTTCATTCAGAGAGAAGGGGTTGACTTCAATTTATCTTCTCTCCCATATCCTCAAAAGGTGCATTTAGAGTGATTATGGCAATAGTAGCTCATTAGGATATGGAGCTACATTATATGAATGTCAAGACCGCTTTCTTGAATAGTGACCTTTATAAAGAGGTCTATATGGAGCTACCTAAAGAATTTTAGGATAAAGAAAAACTGACAAGGTTTGCAATTGACCAGACAGTGGTGCCTAAAGTTTGATGAGGTTGTGAATTCTTTCGACTTCATGGAAACAAAGTTAAAGAATACTTGTATTACAAGGTATGGGGGAGCAAAGTTATCTTCCTATTGTTATATGTGGATGATATATTGCTCGCATCAAATGACTTGATCATGTTGCATGAGATTAAGCAACTTTTGGTCAAACATTTTGACATGACGGATCTTGGTAAAGCATCTTTTATCCTAGGTATACAAATTTACTGTGACAGATCTAAACACTCATTAAGCCTCCTGCATAAGTGCATACATTGAGCGAGTGTTAGAAAGGTTTAATATGGATGCTAGTAAACTTGTTGTGGCACCTATCTCTCATGATGAGAGATTATCTTTGGCACAGTGTCCAAAGAATGAAGTAGAGAGAAAGACTATGAGGAATGTTCCATATTCTAGTATGATTGGTAGCTTGATGTATGCCCATGTGGGCACTAGGTCAGACATTGCATTTACTGTTGAATTACTAGGTCGGTATCTGCCTAACCCAGGTATAGACCACTGGAATGCAATTAAGCGAGTGTTGAGATACTTAAAGGGAACCAAGGATTATATGTTGACATACATAAGGGTCAATAATCTAAACCTTGTAGGGTATACAGTTTCAAATTTTGTTGTATGTCCATATGGTCGAAAGTCCACTTCAGGTTACAAATTTGTATTAGCAGATGATGCAGTATCATGGAAGAGTGTCAAGCAAACACTAGTGACTTCCTTAATAATACATGTAGAGTTTGTTGCATGCCATGAGGCTGCTTCACAGGCGGTTTGACTTTGAAACTTGATTTCTGAGTTGTCTGTAGTTGATTCCGTGGCTAGACCCATTCGGTCATATTGTAATAATCTTCCTGCTGTGTTGTTTAGTAACAACAATAAGAATATCACAAGATCTAAGCATTTAGAGGTCAAATACTTGACCATAAAGGAGTTGATATAGAAAGGTTACATTGAGGTAGAACATTTAAGGACTAAGGAAATGTTGACCAATCCTTTAACTAAAGGAATTTGCCCACATATGTTTGAAAGACATGTATATAGTATGGATGTATTGAAGTCCTTAGATGCTATTAGTTAGGGATTGTTATGTTTGCTCCTTGTATGTTTGTATATTTTGATGTATTATGACAATATAGTGATCAAACAATAAAGATGATCATTGTTTATCCTTAGCCATAGGTATTATTATATGTTGTCATAATACAAATGAAAGTCTTAAGATTAGAGTCAATATTAAGCATTTTTAAAGGTCATTGAGCATATATATAGATTGACCTTAGACCTATGTCATTAGGACACATATAGTTTAATATGTATCTTTATAGATTTGATACGACATATGGGATATAAGTTTTTTAATCCCATAAAGATTCTCTCATGCAGTTTAACATTCAGTAAGAAAACATAAAGGTTTTCTCTAATGCAGTTTAATATTTAGTAAAAGAAAGCAAGATTTATCTGATGTAGTTGAGCATAAAGTTTAGAAAAATCGAGACCTACGAATGGGAAATTGATACATTTTAGAACATACATGTATTATCTTAGTTTGCCACACTCCATTTTCTCATTTATGTTAGTGAGATATTATATATGCGTGATTATATTGGACCTGTGTCACACATGACACGTGTGTTTGATATTTTTCAGTATCGAAAGCCTTACAAGATGAAATGATGGACTTTTATTATATTTGGATCAAATGTTTTGTTTTAAACTTTGTACCAATTCGGTAACATGTCTTAACCTTTTTTCAAACTGGTTTTAAACTTGTGTCAATTACTGTAATTGATTATTATCCAAGGGGGAGAATGTTAAAAATTTTCCCATTTGGTGGGCAACAATTAATTGCATTTATCAGTTTTAAATAACTTATTGGTTAAGTTACATAATTTGATCCAAATAAAGATAATAAAGTGGCCTAATAAATGATCTGGATTGATAGGCCGAAGTCCAGGAGGAAAATAGACCCCAATCAATATGGACCAATATATTATCAATAAACAACATACACCAAGGCACATCCCTTTAGATATTCTTAATGAGAAATATTATCAATAAACAATAGACACCAAGGCACATCCCTTTAGATATTCTTAATTAGCTCATCCATCACTATTGCAAATAGGAAGGAACTCAAGGAATAACCTTGGTGTAGTCTAATATCAATAGAAAAATGCTTTGTATCTCCTCTTGTCTTCCATACTCTAGTCATAACATCTTTATACATATCCCTAATAACCTGTATATAGGTCATAAGAACTCCTCTAACTTATAAACACCTCCATATGACTTTTTTAGGTACTCTATCATAAGTCTTCTCTAAGTCAATGAAAAATATATGTAGGTCCTATTGTTTTGTCCCTGTAATATTTCATTATTCGTCTAAGGAGGTGTGTACTTCTGCCATGGATATTCTTGGTATGAAACCAAATTGGTTCCACGAGATAGGTGTGACCTTTCTCACTCTCTTCTCAATCACCCTTTCCAGTAAACTTCATGGTGTGACTAAGTAGTTTCATATCGCTATAGTTGTAGTTTGATGTCTCTATAGTTGTTACAACTTTAGATGTCCCCATTGTTCTTGTAAAGAGGGATTAATATGCTAAATATCTACTCATCTGGCATATTGGAGGACTTGAGTATCACATTAAAAAGCTTGGCTAACCAAATAAGACCCTCTTCTCCTATGCTCTTATATATTACTTTCATTTCATTTTTCATCTCCCTCAAAGCTCCTTTTATTTCTTTTCTTGTGATTTGCCTATAACAAGTGAAGTTATGATATTTCTCGGAAGTGCTAAGATCACCCAAAGAGATGTTATTATTCTTCCTTTATTAGAAAAGCTATAGAAGTATCTCTATCATCTTCTCTTAATGTCATTTTCATCCACGAACAACCAACATGGTTAAACCTTTATACAACAAACTTGATTCAAGTCTTTCACTTTTTATTCCCTTGCTCTTGCCAACTTAAATATATCTCTTTCTCCATCCTTATTTTCCAATCTTTGGTATAATTTCTTTTATACTCTACTTTTGACTTTCGTGACTACATTCTTTGCCTCTTTCTTGTCAGTTTGTAACTTTCTCTATTAAACTACCCTCCCTATATATGTGATGTAATCCCTTAAAATTTTATAGGTAACCTTCTTGATCTTAACCTTTTTTTTTACATCTTCATTCCATCACCAAGATTCCATCTTACTATCCCGAGGCCCTTTAAAAACTCCCAATATCTCATTAGTTGCATTTCTTAAAAGAGTTGTTACTCTCTCCCACATTTGGTTAATATATCCTTACAGTTTTCATTCTTTTCTAGACATTAGTCTATCCTTAAATTGTTCCATACTATCCCCTTTTAGGTTCCACCATCTAACTCTATCCTATCTTTGAGGACTTCTTTTTTTTTCTCCAACCCATAATTATAAGATCTATAACCAATAATTCATATCGAGTTGACATGCATGCATTAGGTATCACCTTATAATCCATATAACTAGGTCTATAGCTCCGTCTTATGAGGAAGTAGTTAATTTGTGTTTCGTGATTCTACTCCTAAAAGTCACCTGGTGCTCCTTTTTTTTAAAAAAAATGAGTTGGCATCATCAAATCAAACACTACTGTAAAGTCCGATAAAACAGACTCACTTTCATTCCTATCTCCTTATTTGAAACCCCCACGAGCCCCTAAATACCCATCTGGGATTGCCTCTATATAATCATTAAAGTCTCTTTCTAGAATAACTTTCTCGTTAGGGGGAATCTTTTGAATCACCTCATCTAGCTCTTCCTAGAATTGGCACTTAAATTGTTCTTCATCCTACCTAGGGTGCATAAGCATACACATATTAAAAACAATATCTTTTACCAAAATCTTTAAGGACAAAATCCTAACATTAGTCCTTTTTACCCCCATAACATGATATATAAGTTCCTTAACAACCAAAGTACCTACACCATTTCATTATCTCGAACACCTTAAATACCAAAGTTTGAATCTATTGATATTTTGCTTTAGCATCGGTCCACTTCGTCTACTAGATGCATGTTATATGAATCTTATATTTGTCTAAAATCTTCACTAATTCCAATCACTGCCCTATAAAAGCTCCAATGTTCTAGGAACCCATCTGCAATCTGTCAATATCTTCTCTTTTTTTAAACCTAAGACTCACTGAAAGATTGACCTTGCTCTATCATCAGATGTCAAAGCTACCATTCCTACCCTAATATCTAACACATGATATAGAAGACATGTATAACAGGTTTCTAAACGTGCTAAGATTATTACTCAATAATGAGAACAATATTAATATTCATATAAGATAATAACAAGCGCCACACACACACACACGAATGAGATTTAATCCTACTAACAAGAAATAGAGGACCTTTCTTAAGCTTTTAGAAAACTAGCAAAAGAGTTTTAGAACTGTGATGGTAAAGGTCAAAGACATAAAATAAAGAATGCCAAACCAATTGTAAAAGGAGAACACTATCACAAATATTAACCACATAGACTCCTTGGTACAAAAAAAAGACTATGGACTGTAGTACCAAGTGCTTAAACTCCAAGCTAGCAATGTTTTGTTAGCTACAACCAAAATCCAACTTCTCTATGATCAATCAAGACTCTAAAAGCTAGAGATGGTGATGAATGGTTTTGAAGGTGTGCTTTTGATGAGAGATGAAGATAAGTAGGAGTCCAAAACAAAGATATATAAATTGTTTTTAAGGTAAAAGATATACACTTTTTATGCAATTTAATATAATTTTGAAATTTCTTTAATATTTAAAATTATTCAATTTTTTTACTTTTATAAATTTTCAGAAAATTCTATCTATCTTAGACTTTGATTAAAAATTACAATAAAATATGCGGGTCATGAACATTCCATTTGTATTAATCAAATATTGTGTACATGACAATTCATCTTAGCTCTTAAACTCAAATTTAATTAATTAAATTCAACTTAAAGTAATAATTTATTATAATTATCTTAAATTATTAATTTATATTGAATTTAATTAGTTCAAATTGGATTTAATAGATGAATTAAATTATCGTGTTAATGACATTTGAAAAGTCTACATCCAATGTTCAACTACGTATTTGTATCATTATTTTTTAACTAAAGTTTAAGAGGAGTTTTTTTAAAATAAAAACTAAAATGGTTTTTAAAATTTTTTTAAAAATTAGATAATTATTTTAAAATTTCTTAAACTACAGGAAGTTCCGTGTCTTTTACCCTTGTTTGAATTTCTTAATTTATGTGACATGTAATTTGAAATAAGTCTTTATTTTAAAATTGTTAGTCATAATTTATTTAAAAAAATTTCTAGATATATAAAATGATGTTATTTATCTTTACATATGTTTAGATTAAAAAAAAGGTTATAATATAAATGCAAATTATTTTTAAACATAATTGTTCAGATTTAAATGTTAGGAGCTTATATGCTATTTTAGTAGGAGAGGCTACCGCCATGGCTGATACGATAGGGAAAAAAAAAATCAGATCTAACAAGGGCAGAGTTAGGAAAGTCTCGTCAGCGCCCTAAAGCCATATCAAGATCAGGAAATACTTTTCAGGAAGTATTTTATGTATTTTTTATAACATTGGCGAGCATAATATCCTGGTTTCCCACAAATAAAACATCGGTCTGCCTTCTTTGGGTAGGGAGTTCTTCATTTGAAGATTCTGACAAATCGTCGTCCTCAGTCAGTTATCTATAGAGAGAAGAACGTATGAACATAACAGAGCAATCTCTACCCCTTATATTACTTCTCAAGAAATTATGGATAACACCAGTTTGTATAATTAGTAAGAGAAATTTTACATTTTCAAAAAGTATAATATTAACTTTTCAAAACTGATTTATTTAATTTTTTAAATTCTAATATAATATTCAAATTGATTGAATTTAAATTATAATAATTTTTATATTTAATAAAAATATGCACAAAGAATTCTTTACATAGATATAGAAATGGAGAAGAAGCACTCTATCTGTTTGATAATTATTATAAAATATAAACAAAGTATAGTTTAGATCTTTGAAATAGTTTAGTTTTTAAAAGACATAATATTATTATTATTCAAATATATTTTAGATTTTCTATGCGTTACATTGTATTGTAAAAGTGCTAAGATCACAATATCCAATTTACCTAAAAATTGAAATATAATTCCCCAAACTAAATTAAAACACGTCTCCATGAAATTGAAAATAACAAACGTATTTAGACTTTTTATTCCTTTGTTTTGTCCTTGCAATGCATGCTCTAAAGACTACAGGGACTTATCTACTTATATACTTAAAACTCAATCCCTGACTCTCCCATTCCCGCTAAAATGCCAATGCTTTCATTTCTTTTTTTTTTTGTTAAATAATGCCTTCATTTCATTAAGCATTAAATGGTTCTGAACTATTCTCGCTAAAATGCCAATGCTTTCATTTCATAAAGCATTAAATGGTTCTGAACTCATTTAATGTCAAAACCATTAAATGCTTACGGAATGTCAATGTCAAAGCTTTTAAAAAGCAAGAACATTTAAGGCTTCTTTGTCTATTCTTAATAAAAGAACCATTAAATGCTTAGTCATTTCACCTTTTCTTTTCTTTCTGTTTAAACAAAGCGAAAGTAAAAAATACAAAGAATGTTTAAAAGAAGAACAGAGAGCATACGGAGGTCCGGCTCCACGAAGAGTCTAGAATACTGCTCAAAATCCTGAATAGGACTCATTCTCACGCATTTAACAGTCATGACTATAGAAAGACATAGCTCCTCCAAGAAACAAGAGAACTCTTTTGCCAAATTTTCGGATCCCTGGGGTTTCACAGCAATTGGAGTGTCTACGCCGAGCTTCGACAACGAAAAAGACGGAGGCTTGTCGAGGAGGAACTTTCTGATTCGCTTCAGTAGTTGTGGAGCTGAGAAAGAGGTGAGTTTTTCAATTGCAAAATGGTTCATAAAACATCTAATGCTTCTGAACTCATTTAATGCTTACAGAATATCGATGTCAAAGGTTTTTAGAAGCAAGAAGCAACATTT
>JANKOD010000004.1:22140363-22152445 GCA_026284645.1 Erythroxylum acuminatum | reverse complement strand
TGCTTTACAAAGTTGAATTTTCTTGTTTGATGAAAAAACAATAACATAGCAACCTACAGAAAGTGCCAACATATCTGTTTCTCTTATAAGATACTTTTCATTCTGCAGGATTCAAATCAAATCGAATCACTCAGCTACTTTTCAGAAAACATTCTTGATGGGTGTATTTCTGTATCTGTAGTTGATAACAAAGTATGTACATCTATTTTTTTCAATATATTCATGTACCGTGTCTTCCACTTATTGAGTTTATTTAATTACAGAGTGATAGAGTTGCAATTTGTCACACTGGAATAGACATTATTTCTTCAGCTCAAATGACGCCCCAAATTTTCAAAATGAAGAGACCAATATCAGAAACTTCTGAGAATGATATGTCTTTATGTGATTTAATATCACCACAAACATCTTCAACCAAGTTGACCACCAGAATCAAAAGAGAAAAGTTAACTTAACTATCAAATGTTAAAGAATGACCAATTTGTCAACTACTTTTTGTTTGGTTAACTATCTATCTATTTTGGAATTTGCAAGTATTTTGTACTTGAATAGTAAACTATCTATCTTTTGTACTTGTATAAATATGGCTCTCATATTTTTGAACTTATTTTGTTTGTCAGATTTCTATTTTATCATAATCTTATTTTATGACATGCAATATGTTTATTTGTACTTATGTTTGCCTTTCAATTTTATAATTAAAATTCATTATTTGATTTGTAATAACCGGTGTAAAGTACGAGTTCAAAACTAGTTAGTACTTGAAAGCTTGCACCTAAAATGTCATAGAGTAGATGGTGGTCCCACCACCACGTGCACACCAGCATCTGAATGAAACTTAACGGGTCCGTAACTGGCCGTAACGGCCCCTCCTACCCAATTCACGACGCTCGCTCTCCGTTAAACCTCTCCTCTCTACTTTCTCTCAACGCCGTCGTTCTCCAACAGCCGTCTAACCCACGACCCTAACCCTAACCGTAACGTCAATGGCCTCCTGTGACGACGATTTCTCCCTCATCGGTGACGATAACCACCACCAAACGGACAATCACCACCACATCCTCCACCACCAATCCTACGCGCCCCACAGATTCTCGACAAAATCATCTCCGATACACGCGCCCCCTCTAGGTGTCCTTCCAACCTCCAACGCCGTTGGATCAGGCACAAGCACAAGTAATTTCGGAGGTGACCGGGAAGAACAACAGCAACAACTAGAAGAGGAAGAAGAAGCGGAAGAAAATGTCGATGACGAGATCGATTCAGCTTTTCCCGACGTCAATCCTTTCAATGACAGTTCGAATCCTTTCAATAACGACGCAAATTTGCGGACCGTGAAGAAATCAGACGGAGACGATCACGGCAGAGGAGGCAAACACAACGACACCAACAGCAATAACTATCAGTACATGTGTAAAAGACCTAAAACATCAGGCAACGGCGGAGGAGAGTGCAGGAAGGATCGAGAAGAGTGGAGTGATTCGGCGATCGCGTGTTTACTGGAAGCGTATATGGATAAGTATGCGCAGTTGAACAGAGGGAACTTGAGAGGGAGAGATTGGGAGGAAGTGGCGGCGACGGCGAGCCAGCGGTGTGGGAAACTAACGAAGACGGTGGAGCAGTGTAAGAACAAGGTGGATAATTTGAAGAAGAGGTATAAGTTAGAGAAGCATAGAATGAGTAGTAGCAGCAATTTGGTTAGTCATTGGCCTTGGTTTAAGCAGATGGAGGAGATTGTGGGGAATATGATGCCTGTGAAGGCTGCTTCTGATGAGTACAAGGTCGCTGACTCTCCTGGAATTGTGGTTAAGCAATCAAACAAGTATGTTGCTTAGTTCTTGTTTAATTTTAAGATTCTAGGCTTATTTTAAGATGATTTGATTGGTAGAGGATGCTTAATTTGTATTATATCTTTGACCAGAATGATCACAACAACAGCAACTCCCCTGTGCCAGACTAATAGCTTGAAGTCGAAACCAATGGCTAACAGTAGATGGAAGAGAGTGGTCTTGAAGATCAGTGGCGTTGCCCTAGCTGGCACAGGTCCTAACAATACCGATCCAAAGGTAATTTTAATAGCATGATAGCCTGCACTTTTTGGCACTTGTTTTGTCCCAGTGACTTGTTGTGCATGATTTTGAATTGAATTCGTAGTTATTTGATTTCAGGTGATGATGTTGATTGCTAGAGAAATTGCGATAGCATGCCAGATGGGTGTAGAGGTAAAAACAGCGATATAGGTTTCTGTTTTCATGAAGTTCACCCGTGACATTGAGTTTCTTGGGTGATACTGCAGGTTGCAATTGTTGTTGGAGGTCGTAATTTGTTTTGTCGAGATACTTGGGTGACTGCAACAGGATCAGATAGGCGTACAACATACCAAATTGGGTAATGGACAGTACTAGGCTATTAGCTGCTTTAGAGGAAACTTTTGTCAGTTTTATATTGTGGTGTCTTGGACTGTGATATCTGCTTATGCATGATGGAAAATTTAAGATGACATTTGGCCTTCTGTTTACTCCTAATAATCTTTTATCAGTTTTTGTGGCTAATGATTGGAAACATTGATGTGTATTGACAAGGAAGAGCCTTGTTTGTGGGTAGTTGAAAAGTTGGGAGTTTTCATAACCTTTAAGAGCTTACCAAAGGGTTAAGCCAGCAGACGGGATGCTGAGAAATTCAAATGTGGGATATCCTTTTGTTGCACTTGTAAATCGTACATTCAAAATTACTATGAAGTTTTATTTGCTTTATGGTGATCATGATAGTATGTATTTTATCCTGATATTATATGATGACAGCCAAGGAATGAATTCTGAATGTTTTATCAGGATGATGGCAAGTGTGATGAATTCCTTATTGCTTCAGTCAGCATTTGAGAAGACAGGTGTTCAGACACGAGTGCAGACTGTATTTGCTATGCAGGAGGGTACTGAAGCATACAGCAGGCAACGGGCCATTCGGCATCTTGAGAAAGGCAGAGTTGTGATATTCGGTGGTATTGGTGCTGGCACTGGAAATCCTCTTTTCTCCACTGACACTGCTGCAGCTCTTCAAGCTTTTGAGAGTAAGGATTTCTTTCTAATTAGATATGTTGCATGGCAATCTTTGCTTTATTTTAATATTTCTTATGTCTTTCTCTCTACTGTATTTGTCTCATATTTATGCACATGGAGACTTGGCAACTTGTGTTGTACGGTGTAATTAATCTCTTGGCTAGACTAACTGGAAGTTTAACTCGTCCTATGTGTTATTGGACACAGTTAATGCTGAGGCAGTCCTTAAAGGTACCAATGTTGATGGTGTCTACGACTGCCATTCTCGAGACAGCAATGTTACTTTTGAGCATATCTCCTTCAGAGACTTGGTATCTAGAGGAGCAACATCAATGGACATGATGGCACTTACTTGTTGTGAAGAAAACCACATTCCTGGTTAGTATATTTCAGTGCTTTTCCTGAGAGTCCAAATTTTCATAAACAGAGAGATCTGTATTGATAAAAGTGTTGGAAGACTGACTACATACTTCTGGACAATTGCGATGTGCACAGTTGTGGTGTTTAACCTTCTTCAGCCTGGAAACATCTCAAAAGCCTTGTGTGGAGAGCAAGTAGGTACACTTATAGACCAAACTGGAAGAATCAGCTAATATTGGCAGACTTCTTGTGTTTACTGACTACATGTTACTAGATCTAATTGCTGCTGTACAGTCGTCCAAGAACATTTACTGGACACAACTTATTGGTCTGGAATGATCTTTAGGTGATTAGACAGAGCTTTCTAGTTATATGCATGAGAAGACGAGCTGGATCTTATTCATTGACTGCTTACTGCTAGTTGGAGTTGATTAGTTGAGTGCTTGTACATTAGATATAGCTCATTGAAAGAGATGACGGTGACTGGTAGTGTATTAACTACTTAAGGTATAGGGTCAAAGTTTACAGCTCTGTAAGTTATTCCAGTAACCTGTTGTAGATGCAAGGAATATCTGATGCAACGATGATCCATATTTGTGGGATATGTTGGTTTCCCATTTGACACTGTTATTCTTTTTCTGTCTCCCTGCGTCCTAATTTTGCCTAATGAAAGCTGATTTCCCTAAATCCCTATGGATGGATTGAAATTTTGATAGCGTTTACGAGATTGTTGATAAAACTTTATTCCTTGAAGTCGGGTTTTTTAGGGTCTGGAATCGAATTAAGTCTAATCAGCTGGATATAACCCTTTATAGGGCTTCACCCTGTTAAATTATGAGAATTCAATTTCTTGGTCATTGATTTGGAAAGTTTCCTTTTGTGAACATTAGAGCTTTCAATAGTAACCATTGGCACTAGTCCTGCAGTGATCCCTTAATTAGGTGATCTTCATTCATGACTTGGATATGGGGGGAGACACCTAGATTGCATTCCAAGTGATAAGGAAGCATATTCAAGCCGACCAATGACTAATTTAGATGTGAAAACTAAGTTACATAAAGGAAAATCTAGAGAACAAGGAAACTATTTTGTTGGGTGTAATGACGCTTGTGATGACGAGAAATTGCAAAGCACTGTGGCTAACTAATCTTGCAGAGGAACGTATAGTCTTTCGTAGCAATGAGATAATGCAATCAGAGATGGATGGATCAAAATACATTCAGTCAACCCATCTTCAGGTGAAAAAGAATTACGAGACTCGTAATAGTTCTCTTCAAGAGGTGACTGATGTCTTCAGTCATTTTAGCAACTTCCACCATTATAAGCCTCTTCTCAAGAAGCCACGGAGCCACACAAGCCAATTCTGTGTTGACAACAATGTCCAAATATTTCTAATCTCACGCACCCACTTGGGAGGATCCCCAGCTTGTCGAAAGAGTATATATCAGATTTGAGGCCAAAAATATGTCATGTGCATTTTCAATTAAAGACAAACTCTCTTGTCGACCTTTCTCGGGCGAATTCGGTGCTTGAGTCTATCTAAAAAGAGTATATCATGATGAAAGCAAAAAAGCATTCAAACGAAGAAGGAAAGGAGTCCCCGACCAACGTACCACTAAGAAGCAAGTCCTCCTGAGATGGAAGGCGGCGTATAAGGTTTCATAAAATGCACATAACACATTTTTGGCTTCAAATCTGATATACACTTTTACACTTTTATGTGAGATTTTCTGTACCCTAATTTTTACTACCAATAGTGCCACGTTGTTCGTTACCACTATTGCGACTATTGCATCAAATTTTAGGCTCTTACAAGATTGATCTAGCTAGAATCGATGTTTGTGGCATTAAGCTTTGATTCAACAATACGGTTTGTGATGAAGATAAGAGTGGCTATTTATGCATGTGAAGGAACATTTCGGCAACGACCTCAACTCATTTAGACCTTAATGACTTCAAAAGCTTAATGGGTATGCGTTCGTTAAGTTGTTTGTTTGACAAGTCAAGTTATTTTAGATCGGGGAGGAAGGTTGAAAGATGAGGGATATCATCGGAAAGCTCATTGTTTCATAACTGAAGATTGAGCAATCTAGTCAAGCTGGTCAATTCCCAAGGACTCTCGCTGTGGATGTCTTTGTTAGACAATTCTATGCGAAGGAGTTGTTATTATGAAAATTGACCGGATTAGAGGAGGTTCGTAGTTAAATATAATTAAAAGAACAGTAATAAAGAAATAAACACAGATTTTTACGTAGAAAACACTCAAACAAATTAGGGTAAAATTACTGGCAATAAGAAGGAATTTTACTATGAAAAATTTAAGAGTTATAACCTCTCTCTATTTTACAAGGAGAAATACTAACTCTCTCAAGAAATAAGAGAAACACTTTCTAAACAATAGAAATTAAACTGAAGAAGAGAAGATCTGGCATGATTAAAACTAATTTGGGAAGGCCTATAAAGTTGTGGACATATATGGAAGGCCTATAGAAACTAAAGAAAAGAAGATTTGAGATGATTAAAACTAATTTGGGAAGGCCTAACTGTGGACAGATATGGAATGCCTATAAAAACTAAAGAAAAGAAGATTTGAGATGATTAAAACTAATTTGGGAAGGCCTAATAGAGATATGGAAGGTCTTCCCAAATTAGTTTTAATCATCTCAAATCTTCTTTTATGGAAGGCCTTCCCAAAATAGATTTAATCATCTCAAATCTTTTTTTCTTTAGTTTTTATAGGCCTTCCATAACTGTCCATGGCTGACCTTTTGTTGTTCTTCTTCATACATGTTGACATACAATGTTCTTCCTTCTTTCCTTGACTTTGTGCAGTCGACAGCAACCCTTCTTGACTTTGGTGCATTCGGCAATAACAATCTCCTACTTGAAGATTTGATTGACAGTCAATCAGATCTTCACACCATTCTTTCTTCCTTGCCATTTCCACGTTGCTCATGCCTCCATCAGGTCACATGAGTCAATCAGATCTTCACACTATTCTTTCTTCCTTGCCATTTTCATATTGCTCATGTCTTCATCAGGCCATAAGAGGATCGACGTCAAATAAATTTGTCAGTATTGACCGCTTTCATCATAAAATCTACAAGGTTGTCTTTAGTGAATCTTTCACATATCCACAGTTCCTTCTTCCACTTTCTCATAAACAAACTGATAATGAACTCGTATGTGTTTTATTTTTTAATGAAAAACTAAATTCCTTGCAAGGTGCAAGGCACTCTGAATGTCACAAAATAAAGAAATCTTCTCTTACTTGTGCCTTAGCTTCTCCAATAGCATTTCAAACAAAATACTTCTTTATTGGCTTATGAAGCTGCTACATATTCTACTTCTATTGTTGACATAGTCACAACTGACTGCAGTTTTGAAATCTGACTTACAGGCCCGCCAGCTAATGTAAACACATAACCTATGGTGGATTTGCTACCATTAAGATCACTTTAATGTGTCTAAAGACCTTCTTTATAGCATTCCAATGCTCCCTACCAAGATTCGCCATGTATCGACTAACTACTCCCACTGCATGTGCAATGTCTGATTTTGTACAAATCATAACGAACATTAAGGTTCCCACTACTGATACATACGGTACTTGAGATATCTCCATCTTCTCATCTTCATTGCTATGACTTATGCTGGAGGATAACTTTAAGTTAACAGGAAGTGGGGTAGAAATTGGCTTGTAATCTTGCATCTTGAAGCGTCACAAGATCTTCTTCAGATAATTCTTCTGATAAAGCCAGATCTTCCTATTTCCTTTGTCTCGGTGAATTTGCATCCCTAGAATCTTATTTGCTGGTCATAAGTCCTTCATTTCAAATTCTCTAGCCAACTAAGCCTTTAATTCTATAATACGATCTTTGTTGTTTCCTGCTACCAACTTGTCGTCTACATACAGTAGTAGGATAGTGAAGTCTTTTCACCAAACCTCTTGAAATATGCACAAGGTTCTACATTTAGTCTGCTATATCTAATGCTTATAATAAAGGAACAAATTTATTGTATCAACACCTGCTTTAGGCCATACAAAGATTTGTTCAACCTACAAACTAAGTTATCCTTTCCTGGTTCTTCAAAACCTCCTAGTTGGAGCAAATAAATATTTTCAAGATCTCTATGAAGAAAAGTCGTCTTTACATCTAATTGCTGTAGACGTAAACACATGTTGCCAGTACTTCTCGGACTTTTTTAAGTTGAACCATAGGGGAAAATATTTTATTTAATTCATTCTCTTCCTTATGAGCATATCCTTTCACTACCAATCTTGCACAATATTGCTCTAGCTGATCATCGCCATTTTACTTGATCTTATAGAACCATTTGTTGCCAATGACCTTCCTTTCTTATGGTAGTGGCACAAGTTCCGAAGTCTTATTCTTATGAAGAGCTTCAATTTGTTCCTGCATTACTATCATCAATTGAGATGCATCTAAACTTGTGCCACTATCATCCTCAGTTAAAAGACAGTATGCAACATTGCCCTCCATATATATAGTTTGAATAACATCCTCAGTTAAAAGACAGTATGCAACATTGCCCTCCATATATATAGTTTGAATAACAATCTAGTCGCATTTTTGGGTGATTTGATCGATGAGTCTCTGGAGCTTTAGACTCTATTCGTTCTTGTACCTCATGCTCTGATGCTACTTCAGAAGAATCCACCTAAGATTCCTTTTCGACCTGAACAACGGTAGTCATTGAATCTGTCTTTGATGTGCAATCATCATCTCCTTTCTTATGTTGCTCATCTATAAAGATTGTATTCCTACAGATGATAATCTTATGGGCAGTGAGATGCCACAAACGATACCCCTTCACTTCATCAACATACCCCAAGAATAAGCACTTCTTAGATTTTTGATCCAACTTCGTAGTTTCTTAGGGATTGCACATCACATACACAGGACTTCCGAATATAAAGAGGTTTGAATAATTAACTAGCTTACCATTCCACATCTCCATCAGTGTCTTCAACTTAATTGCAGTTGACGGGGCCCGATTTACCACATAACCAGCAGTACTGACTGCTTCTGCTCAGAAAGTCTTGCCTAAGCTTGTAGTTGCTGACATAGCTCTAGTTCTCTCTAACAGAGTTCTATTTATCCACTCTACCACACCATTTTGCTGAGGAGTGTATGTCATTATGAACTGCCTTTTGATACCTTCTTGTTTGCAGAATTGATCAAATTCATTGCCAGTGTATTCTCCTCCATTATTTATCCTCAAACACTTGATCTTCTTTCCAGATTCAAGTTTTACCCGCAATTTGTATACTTTAAAGACTAAAAACACATTTGTCTTCCTCTTGATTAGATACACTCAACATCTCTTAGAATAATCATCAATGAAGGACACAATGTACTTCGCTCCTCCTAAGGATGGAACTAGTGCTTGTCATATATCAGAGTGAACTAATTCTAGAACTAATTTGCTTCTAGAATTTCATGTGTTGAACTTCAACCGATACTGCTTACAAAGACACCTTTATAAGCCCTTAGACGTAGCTTTTGCTCAGCAATGATCTTCATTCCTTATTCAGACATATGTCTATGTTTCTGATGCCAAATCACTGCATTTGAACATCCTAAAACAACTTATGCTTCTGTCCAACAAAGTTTCTCCCTTCAGCATATACAAATTTGTAGCTATCTTTTCTTCCTTCATAATTACAAGTGCACCTTGAATTATTTTCATGATCTTGTTTTCAATTTCAGCCTTGCAACGAAGATCATCCAATTGTCCTAAAGATAACAAGTTCTTCTTCAATTGTCCTAAAGATAACAAGTTCTTCTTCAGGCCTTTTACATGTCGCACTTTATGGATAATATGAATTGTACCATCATACAAGTCCAGCTTGATGGTTCCTCACAAATGATCTTTGAGGCATGATCACTACAACTGTACACAAATCCTCCTGAGATAAGTTCATAATAATATAATCATTCCCTCCGAGAGGTCATATGAAAATTAGCTCCTGAGTTGAAAAGTCATACACCAATAAATATTTTTCTACTTTTATTTGTTGTCATTGCCTCATAACACGGGACATTACCATCATCTGAAGTGCTCACCACATTTTCTTGAGAATTGGAATTTATCTTATTCCGACAATCCTTCTTCATGTGACCCTTTTTGCCACAGTTGTAGCATCATAAATTCTTCTTACTTCTTGACTTTCCCCTACCATAATTGTATTTCTCACTTTGGTCACGTTTCGTTGATCTCCCTCTCATCACTGTCAATGCCTCCGCTTACTGTGAAGTTGCTTGCCTATCTTCCTTGTTTTTGTGTCGATTTTCTTCTTTAAGAATAGCCTTCATCTTCAATTTTCACATTGAGAAATTAATCCCATTGAACTTTTAAATCTCAAATTTTACCGCCATTGCTTCTATCACTAACAGGACTTAACTCTCACTATTTCACATGAATAGTACTCGTATATATTAATAGTATCATATACGTGAATAGTACCGTACTCGTGTATATAAATAGTACTATATACATGAATAGTATGTCGGTTGCTATAGTGACTGTTACAATTGTGAATATCGGTTGCTACAATGGCTACTACAATTGTGAATAGTAAAAATGCATCCTATAGTTGCCACCTTTCTTGGTTACTATTTTACTATTCACCAACTTTCACCGACTTCACCGAAAATCCTAATGGATTGCGCTAAAAAAGTTGTCGTAATTTTCTCATCAAGCTCTGATACCACTTGTTATGAAAATTGACTAAATTAGAGCAAGTTCACAGCTAAATAAAATTGAAGGAATAGTAATGAAAAAATAAACACACACATTTTTACGTGAATAACCCCCAAATAAATCAGAGTAAAAATCATGGGTAACAAGAAGAAACTTCACTATGAAAAATTTAGGAGTTATAACCCTCTTTATTTTACAAGGAAAAACATTAACTCTCTTAAGAAATAGGAGAAACACTCTCTAAACTATGGAGATTAAAATGAAGAAGAGAAGATTTGGGATGATTAAAACTAATTTGGCCACAATTGGCCTTCTGTTTTTCTTCTTCATGCATGTGGACATGCAATGCTCTTCCTTCTTTTCTTGACTTTGTGCAGTCGACAGCAACAGCTGCTTGAGCGAGGAAATTAACTACTCGCCAATAATAGCAAAATAATTTTACAAATTCCTTGTTGGACCATAATTTTGTATCCTCTAACAATATTCACATAATAAAAAAAAACAGGAATTTTAACTACAAGTAAAAATTTTAATTATTTTAGAGAGAGTTTAACTAAAAGTTTAACTTTTTTGTCTTTCTCCTTTATCTAAAAATATTAAAATATACTAAATTTAATTAAATTAAAATTATGATTAAAGTCTAAATTTAATTTGATCGTGAAATTTTTTACTTAACTTTTTTAAAAATTACAAGTAAGTCTAACTATTTTTATTTTTAATTTGTTATATATGTGATCCATTACATTAACAATGATTATATATTATAATTTTAAATATAAATTATGATTTTAATTTATTTTTAATTCTCAAATTACTTAAAGATAAAAATACTTTTGTTGAATAACTGCATAATCTCATACATAAATTACAAACAACTAAATGGTTGTAAGGATATAAACTCTTACAATAACACCAATCACTTATATATTTAATACCATATCCATCTATATATAAACCATGTCTTTGGTAATAATGACTTTGTGAGAAGATTTATAAGAAGTTTCTTCACTGATCAGTCATTCTGATATAATGTCTTATCACTCCACTATTCTTTAATTAAGTAAACATTTCTCAATATATATTTAGATTATTTATGAGACCTTAGTTTGTTTTCCTATGCAATGACGTCATTGTTGGCACAATATAATACTATTGGTTCAACAATAATACGAATCACTCTCAGTTTAATGATGAACTTCTTAATTAATACAGCTTAGTTTTGCTACCGCAGACACTTAACTTCAGTTATAGAAGTAATAATGGTTAGTTATTTTGAAACTTTTCCATCATAGCACATTACCAGTTAAAGTAAATATATACCATGATTATGATCTCCCACAATTTTGATCAAATTGAAAATAAGCATCTAAATAACTTTAAACTCTCCTATTTTACACTTACAAGCTCATTAGTTTTGAAATCTACTTCTTGTCGGAGACACATATAAAATGGGCATAATAGTCAAATATAAAAATTTAAATAGACAGAGCAACCAAATCACTAACTTGTTGAGCTAGTTTATATCTACATCATATCCATTTTTACCTTTCATCTTCACTACCAGCCATTTTCCTTTAGCTGTTATCTTGGTCATTTGTAATCCCTCATCAATATAGGAACGTGATTCCATTAAAGGCCATAAGTACAATTTTTAAGTAATGGTTGTTGGACTAATGGTGGTTGACAAATTAATCCTATTTATGTTTTGATAATAATAAAATATATATAATTGGTTAAGAAATTTATTGTAGGTGTTTTGGATTGAAAGAAATCTAGAAGACATTATAAATCGTTGAGGAATCAAGAAGGAAATAATAAATCATTGAGGAATCAAGAAGGAAACAATCTTCAACATGATTGAGACATTATAAATCATTGAGGAATCAAGAAGGAAACAATCTTCAACATGATTGAGACATTAAAAATGAAGATTATGG
>JANKOD010000004.1:22116351-22128812 GCA_026284645.1 Erythroxylum acuminatum | reverse complement strand
ACTACCAACAAGACTAATGAATGTTGCTTTTATTCCTCGTATCATTCCAAACCAACTTGCCTGTCATATGTATACTTCAGTTCATTCACATTCAAATGGGTAAGAGAGTGGTCTAACCAATTCATTCTTGATTAAAAATTTGTTTTCACATTACTATGCTCTGTATGATTTTAAAACCACAGCTGATCAGATATGGAATAATAAGATATCTAGAGGTAAATATACAAACTATGTATCGGTAGGGGAACTTTGATTTTACTCAACATTCACTAAATGAACAAAACCATAATCACACAACTAAAGCAATGACCTCTTTTCATTACCATGAAACGTCAAGTAAACAGAAAGTAGATGCCACCGGAGATCACTTGTTTAAGGCCAATTATGACATAACTCCTCAAGATACAAGCCATATCTAAATATGATTTTCTGGAACCTGGACAAAAGGGAAAGGTGAATTTAAATGGCGTACCTAATGTGTCAAGTACATACACATTTATTCCCGGTCTAATTCTTTGATGTTGAGACCTCAAAGCTACATGTTGCCCTCCTTTCTGCAATTCCTGCACTCCTTAAACTATGTTTGATAATAACAGCACAACATATGTTCAAACCTACTTTTTAACAAGTTAACTGAGAATGGATTAGAAAATAACCAAGCATTTTTGACAATAAGATGTTAAGATAAACTTTTGTTTGTAATTACCACAAAATGTACCCAGTATCATCAAAATCTTCAAGACATAGATATTGTCGTTTCTAGCAAATTTGTCACGAAATGTCTGAGGCTGCCAACAACAATCTTTTCTGTAAAAAACTTTTACCATTTCGCACTGTATGTTAGTGACATATTTAACGCATTTATAATTTTGTTATCATCTACAGAGCCACACAATCAACTTGACATTTATTGAATTGCATATATCTTACTACCAATCTAGAAAGACTAGTGTGACATGCTCAGCCATCAAGCAGTGTTCAATGCATGAAAGCTTACAAACCATGGATTAGCCTACTTTGGGCAAAACACTATTGATAGAAAGATAATCTTCACTTAGATAGACATGTTTCCTTTAACTATTAGTATGAACTGAAAAATTAAATGATGTAAGAGAGAGGGTTAGAATGATTGATATACAAACATACAGTCAATTAATGCTCAAATTAGCACTACCATGCCCCTGCCGCCCATGCATACACACTTGCTCAGAGAAACAGAGAAAACTTAGCTATTTTGGTTGATATGAACTATTTGGCACTGTGAACAAGATTCATACCTGAGCAATCTCTAGTCCATGTTTTGGGTAACGAGGCACAACAATAGTGATCAAATCAGGGAACTTCTGCATGACCACTTTATGCACCCGTAGCACAACTGAAAAATGGAAGTTAGCAATTATTCAAAGAAAGTCAGAAATAAAAGAGAAGGACCATCTCTTTTATAAACTAAATTGAAAGAAATTCAAAGGCAACAAAATGGAACTAGGAAAGTGAAATTGTAAGCAACTGGCTATTTAGATAATTCTCATGCAAAACAAAAAAAAACCATTAATTTAACATAGTAGAACATAATAGTATTAGGAAATAACCTTCTTCTTCACCCCTATGTATTGAAGAAGCCATCCAAACCGGCCTACAGGCAAGCTCCACTTTCAGTTCTTCTATGCTCTGTATGCCTCCCTTTGAGGAGTCATAACCTACAGCTGTGTAAAACCACTGGTAAGTTCAGAAAAAGTCAGGCCACAATTACCATAGTCAGCAATTACTAAAAGAAACGCAATGAACAGCAAAGAAACACTTAAAAAGGATTTAGATGGTGGCATTAGCGTAATGAATAAGCTCCTTTTTTTTTTTAACATACAAATTTCTTCCATAAGTTACTTTGTGCAACGTTTATCAGCGTACCATATTTCAGATCACCAGAAAAATTGATGACAAAAGGAGGAGCCTGCAGAAGTTGGTAGCGGATGGCCTGCAAATTACTCTGTGACATACAAAAAGAATTAGCAACAACCAATCACAAGATACAAAAAACAATTAATATATCATTTAAAGGAATACATACCAGGGGTACAATCAATGAGAACTTGGACAACATCAGTGAAATCAGAGGAAGAAGTATTGGTTCTGACCACAACATAAAGGACTTTGTTGACACTCGAGCATTTAACAATGTTAATGAAATCTGCAGAACAAAAATGGGATATGAATTTAGTGGCTTGGTGGCAATGCAAACCAATATAGAAGTACACAAAGACCATAAGCAGTTAGCAACATGCTAGAAAATAAAATATAGTCAAAGTTGGCTATGTCAAAATGAGTAACCAATAGCCCATGAGCATGTTATATATAATACCATTAGTCAAGCAAATGTAGCTCACTTAAAAGAAATCCTCTACCTTGAAACATTAATTTGAAAGGCAATCAAGAAGCTGCAATCATTTCACATCTTAGGTAAACACATACGCATTCGAACAGAAAACTTACACCCCTCTGAGAAGAACTCATGACAAGGTTTGGCCATAGCTCACTCTCCATTAATATGATTGCATTGGGCTTCCAGTAGTCAAGGAAAGCATCCATAACAGCAGGAACATCAAGTGGTGAAAACTGGTTCAATTAATAAAACAAGAAAAGAAATCTTATCTTTCCACTCAAATATAGGCAACAAATCTTAGCAATCTAAATTATGAACAAAAACTGTTTGGCATACAAAACCACACAAATAGAAGACAATCGACTAATAACATCTATGTACCTGGTACAACACGCTACTTGGAAGCTGATTCTTTATAACTTCACTACATATTCATAACAAGGAGACAAAAGAAGATAAGAAGACTTTCTTAGTCCAAAAACAAAAAACTAGAAACTTAACTTGAAATTAGGAATCTCACAATGCAGATAACGTTGCTGTAGTCATCAAGATGTTCAAATCAGGCCTACAATCCACACACCGCTTAATGACAGGAATCGCAGCCATTCCTTCACCTACATAAAGAAAAAAGTAATATTATTCCAAGTATAAACAGTTCCAATTCAAAAACGGATAGGAGCATGAGACTAAGTAAATGAGAACAATCACAACCTAAGGAAACGGCATGAAACCACACAAGCTCGCCGGATGGGCGACGGACGGATGGCCGGCCCAACCGCTCGGCCCACCGCGTTGGGTGCTCACGGCCGTGAAAACACCGCCATTTAAAGTGGATGCGGATCAGTGGCGATAAAGCTCGCGTCAGTGCCCTGTATACCCTGTAGAGTACCAAGCCTCTCGAAGAAGCCGCCATTTTCGGTCTCCGTTTTGCTTCGACGCTCTAAGCTCTCCCACCGCAGCTTTTTGCCGATCTGTGAGACCCGACCCGGGGAAAAGGTGGATCCTCTATGACGGGCCAGCTCTGTAGAATGCCCAAAATTTAACCTTTTTGAATTTTGAAGCCCAGCAGGCCTGCAAATGAAATATTCCTAATACCAATTCCTTTCATGAAAATTTGAATCAACGTGTATAAAAGTAATGTTTTTCTACTAAAAATTTATACACGGAAAAGAGGAAAGACATATGAGAAAAATCAACCAATTGAATGATAGATTTACATAATAAAGGGGAAACTTTCACTCTAACAAAATAAAATATTAAACATATTTGAGAAAAGTCTAAGAATACTTTACGAAGAGTTAACAAATAACTCTTTACTAATTAAGAGTAAGGCTGTGTATTATTGGAACTTTCTAGACTACGTGTATTCGTAAGATTTTTAGTGGAATATTATTGTTTTTTTTATATTGAGTTAACAAGTATAAATTGTTTTTAAAATGATAGTGACTAATTTACATATATTTTCTACAATGAGGGCAAAACACTTGTAAAAGCAAAACCTTGATATTGTAAATAACATAATTTAAGAAAATATTTCATTCAACTAAATAAAACATCAAAAGAGTTTTAGAAAAAATCATATTAAAAAAATGAATTATAAATTATAAATATTTATTAATGTATGAATAACATATATGTCAAATTAAGGTTATCATTTATATTTTTGTAAAAGTGTTAAAAAAAAAGGGATTGAAGACACTTAAATTGTTATTTCGTATCTCTTGTATGTGTATTTTCTCCTAACTCTTAAATTTCAATCTCTCTCATTAAATATTTATTTTTCTGATAACTTAAGTTCTAATTATAATTATAACAATGTATTCTATTCTAATAAGAGGTAAGTTAAGTTGAAATTAAGATTTTAATTATTTTCTATTAAAATAGTTTAAAAATAGAATAAACGATTTTAGACTTTTTTTATTTAATATCTCTCCTATCTTCATTTTCTATTTGTTCCTAAATTTCAATCTATATCATTAAATATTTTCATTATAATTAGTAAAAATTAAGATATCCATATCTACAAATTTAGATCTTTATTACTTCTTTGTCAAAGTTGTTAATTTTTTATAACATTGACAAGCCCCTATCCTGAAATGGCTAGGAGGACCTTACGGTGACCCTCCAGTCAATATCTGATTCAGCTGAAAATTTCTCGTGAAACTTAGTCTATTACCTTTTTTACCAAAAAGCCTTAAATTAACATTAAAAAGATATAAGAAGTGGAAATTTTTTAATTATTTTTATTAAAAATTTCTACTACACAACGACTATATTTTTACCTTCTCAAAATTTTCAAAAGCCCTTTAAAAGTGCAAAATACTTCTCTAATTATCTCAAAAATTTTGTACTTTAAGTTCATTCACAAGTAATCTCAACAATCACTTCAATAATCTTAAAAATAAGCTCAGACATATTCATGCATTTTACTTTAAAATATTCATATATATGCATTATTTACACAAAATATATTCCAAAACATATTCATAAAGATGCAAATGTTCCCAAAAATATTTACAAGGCAAAAAAGTGCCTACATAGCAGCACATGACGAAGTTGACTAGTCATGAGGTGGAGTCTCTACTACTGAAGCCCCTAAGCGTGCACCTGGGAGGTTTCATTTAAAATAGAAAAGAGAGTGAGTGAGTGCTAAATTGTTCTATTCAAATCATATTTAACTATTTAAACCTCCTAAAACAAATTCATCTCAATTTGCATTATTCAATATTTAATATAAAACATATATGCTTCTTGAAATCAAGTTTCTCAAATCGCTTTTTAAATAAATAGTGTTGACACTAAAAATGTCATGAATTTCTTACACGACCTAGCCGATCACTAATTCTTTATCATATGGTACCCTCAGGCATAAATTTACAAAGTTAGTTATGCATTGCTTACCCGCAACTAGTTAACACTAGTGACGAAGCTGGTTCTACATCGCTTACCCGTAACTGGTCAACCACTAGTTACAAAGCTGGTCCTACATCGCTTACATGTATTAGGTTAATCGCTATATATCGGTAGTTATGAAGCTGGTTCAACATCGCTTACCTGTACTTGTCAACCACTAGTTACGGAGCTGGTTCTATATCGCTTACCCATACTAGTCAACCACTAGTTAAGGAGTTGGTTCTACATCGCTTATCCGTACTAAATTAACAGTTGTACACCATTATATTAATATGTATAAAAACCTATCGGTATACCATAAGCTAAAAATCATTTCCTTTTTATTAACCAATAGTATCATCTCACTATAAACTCAAGTCATATAAGATTTAACTTTCAAACTTCAATTCATATATTCCTAAAAACATAAAATTGTACTAGAAATATTCATTTGAGTTTAACTTTCAAACTCAATTTATATATTGCTAAAAACATAAAATTGTACTAGAAACATTCACTTATAATGCATCATTCACATAAAACTCATAATCCATATTCACTTCATGATAGAATAGAAATCATTTTCATAAAATACAATTTAAAAAAGCACTCACCTTTAAGCAACTTTATCGCCAAGCACACTCACACGTTCTGTGCCTTTCCTTTACCTACACAAGCTCATTTCGATTAGGCATTTATTTCTAAATTTGAAAATAATACTTAACACTATAATTTGGTTTAACCGAATTTGAGATTAGTATTTAATCACGTAACATGTACACTAATCATATTTCTGTTTACTATCGAAAGCTAACCTATTGTTCTCCATTTCCAATTCTAACTTCAAAATTCACTTAAAATCATATTTTTACCCATTCTAATTTATCAATTTCTTCAAAACACTATCTCACTCAACTTAATTCACCATATCATGATTATATATGATGAGTCACGGATATGGCCTATGTCTAGAAGCTATACCTCCATTTGTTCCTTACCTTTCGCATAGCAAACGTTTAAATTAGGCTTTTATGTCTTCTACACATTCGTTCCCCTATGTATCTAGTTTCCATATCATCAAAAATCAGACCATTTGAAGTTCTATTTCAAGAAACATGCGCCAAACATCACAAGTTGCTATAACAAAGGGGCAACATCAGATAACCATTTTTAATCTCAAATTCTAGTATGATTCAGCCAGAACTATATTAGGATCTATTCTAGAAATTTTTAGTACTATGTCTTAGGTTTCATATCTAATTGGAATCACCCAATTTAGAAGTCTATAGGCCAAGTTATAATAAAAAAAAGATGTCTGGTTCAAGTGATCTGAGAACCAAATACAAACATTCACTAAACATTATTCTTTCTCTTATCATATTCATCCCTTAAATGCATCCAAACTTATTATCTACTCCATGGCAAGTCAAAAATCATCAATTATCTTACACAAAGCTATCCCACTAAAAAGCCCCAAAACTAGAAATTAAGTTAGGAAAACTTACATATTTATCTTCCAATCTCTTGGTATTTGATGAATACCTCCACTTGATCAAGATCTCTCCAATTTATGCTGCAAAACCATGAAAAATGGTAGTTGAAGTCTTCTTCTCCCTCCTTGGCTGAAAGTCCCTTCTTCTCTCTTCTTTTCTCCCTTTTGTTTGGTCTCTCACATTTATGTTCAAATCAAGACAAAAGTCTTGCTTTATTCTTTTAATGGATTCCACACTTTGCCTTCCTATTGGTTCTCTTCTAATGACTCATCTTCCACTAACACAATGGAAAATGACCAAATTACCCTTAATGACATGTAAAAAGACTAAATTGCCTTTTTATTGAATTTTATTCATCACCTAACCGAATTAAATTTTGAAAATATTCCACAACCATCTTACCATTGAATTGAACATGAAATACTTTAATTAAGGTCAATACTTATTGATTGGATGCCTTAAAAATTTTCAAGTGAGTTTAAAATCATTAATACCCATTACTTTCCAAAAAAGGCATTTTAGTCCTAAACTTTTGGAACTCCTGAAATCCATCCTGTAGGCCTTATTTTCGATCCATTTCAGTATTATTAAACTCTAATACTTATTTCAGATATATGTCATTATTTTGAGATTGGGTCCCAAAAAATCACTATTCACTGAAAATACTATTCACCGAACATGAAAATTTGTATTCAATGAAAAGAAAGTTTAGAGGTTTTCCAATCACCCCACCTTATACAAATTTCGTCCTCGAAATTTAACTAAGCATATATGTTCAAAATAAGTGGGGATACAATGCAAGCATCTACTGCTCAGGCTCCCATGTAGCTTCCTCTACCGCGTGATTCCTCTGCAGTACCTTAACCAAAGGAATGATCTTATTACGCAAAATTTGTTCTCTAGGATCGAGGATCAGTACAGGTTCCTCCTCGAAAGTCAAATTTTCCTTTAGGTTCACTAGTTTTTCAATGATTACATGTGAACGGTCCACTAGGTACTTGCAAATCATAGATACATGGAATATGTTGTGAACCCTCGCGAGCTCATCTGGTAGCTTCAATCGATATGCCACTGACCCAATTCTTTAGGTGATCTCATACGGTCCCATATAACATGGACTTAGCTTACCGCGTTTCCTAAATATAAGCACACCTTTCCAAGGAGAAATCTTGAAAAATACTCTATCTCTAATTTTAAATTTAAGATCCCTACGACGATTATCTGTATAGCTTTTCTGTTTATCTTGGGCTATCTTTAATCTATCTCGAATAACTTGAATTTTATCTTTTGTCACTAGCATAAGCTCGGGACCTACTAGTTTTCTTTTACCAACTTCAACGTAACATACTGGAGTTCTGCATTTTCTTCCGTAAAGAGCCTCATAAGGGGCAATGCCAATATTGACTTGATAACTGTTATTATACGCGAACTCTATTAGTGGTAGGTGCGTTTCCTAACTCCGCCTAAACTCTATAACATAGGATCTAAGTATATCCTCAACTGTCTGGATAGTCCTCTCAAACTGTCCATCTGTCTAGGGGTGAAAGGCAGTGCTAAACTTTAAGCGTGTACCTAAGACTTTTTGTCAGCTGGGCCAAAATCTTGGTGTAAACCTAGGTCAAAATCTGAGATAATAAAAATCAGCATACCATAGAGTCTCACTATCTCATCCACATACAGCTGGGCTAGCTTGTTTAAGGGGTAATCATTCTTGATTGGAAGGAAATGTGTGAACTTTGTTAACCTGTCCACTATCACCCAAATAACATCGTGCCCCTTCTGACTCCATGGAAGTCTTACTACAAAGTCCATAATAATCTTCTCCCACTTCCATTCTGGGATAAGAAGGAGTTGCATTAATCTCACAGGCCTCTGATGTTCTACTTTTACTTGATAAAAGGTTAGACACTTAGAAACGAACTCTGCTATTTCCTTCTTCATCCCTCTCCACCAATAGTGTTCTTTGAGAGTGTGGTACATTTTCAAGCTACTCAAATGCATAGTGTAAGATGAGGAGTGATCTTGGTCTAAGATCTCTTTCTTTAATTCTTCCACTTTTGGTACATATAATCGTTGCCCCCTCATCATTGTACCATCTTCCTTGATGGTAAGATCCATTCTCTACCCAATCTCAACTTCTGTCTTCAATTTCATCAATTATGGATCATGTTTCTGTCCCTCTCTAATCTGATCCACCAAGATGGGATGAATGTGAAAGGTAGCAATTAATGCCACTAAGTCTGTCATATCTAAACTCACTCCTAAAGACCTTATTTCCATTAGAAGTGGAAGATATATCGTCTTTAGTTGTGTTATTGAACTGGTAGGTCTCCTACTTGAGGCATCAACCATTATATTGGCTTTTATGGGATGGTACTTTATCGTAAAATCATAATCTTTTATTAACTCCAACAACCACATCTTCCTCATATTCAATTCCTTCTAAGTAAACAAATATTGCAGACTCTGATGATCTGTGAAAATCCTACAGGGAACACCATATAAGTAATACCTCCATATTCTCAATTCAAAAAGTATTGCTGCCAATTTTAGATCATGGGTGGGGTAGTTCTATTCATGCATCTTCAATTGCCTAGAAGTATAGGCTATAACTTTATCATTCTGCATGTGTACACACTATAACTCCTGTCTTAAGGCATCGCTATATACTACAAATTCATCAGTCCCCGTTGGTAATATGAGTACGGGAACTATCATCAACCTTTCTTTGAATTCATCAAAACTTCATTGACAAGCATCTGACCACTTAAACTTCTCCTCTTTTCGCATCCACTTGGTCAGTGGGCTTATTATTCTGGAAAATTTTTCAATGAATTTCCTATAATAGCCAGCCAATCCAAGAAAATTCTTGACTTTCGTCACTGTGGTGGGAGGTCTCCAGTTAGTAACAACTTCAATCTTTTGGGGATCTACACTAAGTCCCTCACCTGAGATGACATGACCTAAGAAAGCAACCTTGTCAAGCCAAAACTGGCACTTACTAAACTTAGCATATAATTATTGCTCTCGTAGGGTATGAAGGTGTTCTATATGGTCCTCCTAACTTCTTGAGTACATCAATATGTCATCAATAAATATGACCACAAAATTATCTAGGTACTCTCAAAACACCCTATTCACAAATCCGTAAAAGCATCTAGTGCATTCATTAATCCAAAGGGCATAACCAAGAATTCATAATGCCCGTGCCTCTTCCTAAAGGCAGTTTTTAGAATGTCCTCGCTGCGGACCTTCAATTGATGATAACCTAATCTTAGATCAATCTTTGAATACATCTCGAATCCTTGTAACTGATCAAATAAATCATCAATCCTTGGGAGAGGATATTGGTTGTGAACTGTCACTTTGTTTAGTTTTCTATAGTCGATACACAACCTTAAACTCCTATCCTTCTTTTTCACGAATAGGACTGGAGCCCCCTATGAAGAAGTGTTGGGTCTCACAAAACCCTTATCTAACAACTCCTCTATTTACACTTTCAATTTCTTTAACTCTGTTGGAGCCATTTTGTATGGAGTAATTGAAATCGGTTAGATTTCTGGTCGTATATCTATCTCAAACTCTATTACCCTATCTGGGGGTAATCTTGGAAGATCCTTCAGAAACACAACAAAGAACTCACTAACCACCTGAATTTCTCCTAGTTGAATCTTATTATTATTTTGTTCAATTATGTAAACCAGATATCCCTGGCATCCTTTACGGAGCATTCTACTGGCTACCATGGCAGTCACGATAATAATGAAAAGAACTTTATGTATCCCACGAAATGTCACCTGTGATTTCCCTAATCGACTCAGCCTAACCTCCTTTTTAAAACAATCCACCATCGCTCGATGTGGGGATAACCAATCAATTCTGAGAATAACATCAAAATCCTGGATATCTAATATGATAAAGTTTGTTGGGGATTTCTTACCCTCAATCAGTATTTTACTATCTACGAACACCCTTTTAGCGAAAAGTAATTTCCCAGTTAGAATGGAAACTACTATCCCAATGTCTAATAACTGAGATTCAGCACTCAATTTTGCAAAAAAAAAAAACCATAGACATAAAAGAAAGTGTAGTAGCATGATCTACTAAAGCATATGCATCATGATAAAAAACAGTAATCATTCTGATGACTACCACTGGTGTGACATCAACCTCCTACTGAGTGATTGCAAAAACTCGGGCTTATGTACGGGGTCTACCTGCCTGTCCTATAAGGGTTGTTCCCCTACCCCAGAACCTCTACCAGATCCAGTAAAACTCGACCTATGGTCTAAGAACCCCAGTAGCCCTGTCTGTAACCCCCTCTAGCTAATGGAGGTGTTGAAGATACAGTGACTAACTGCGGACAATCTCTAATGAAGTGAACCTCCCGACCACAATTAAAGAAACCCATCATATTCATCTGACACTCACCGAAATGTCTTTTTCCACAAGTAGCACACTTTGGCACTAGGGTCCTAATGTCACGGGAGTCTCTGGGCCTAATGGGTGACCTAAAGGATCATTGGCTAAACGATCCGCCTCTACTAAACCTCCTGCCTGTTGGAGTTATGTAGATATAGTTCTTTGGAAAGCAAGTGTATTTACATGTAACTTAATTTTCTTTCAGTTACAGTTTTGTAATGAAAATATTTATTATTAATGAAACAAAAGAGTTTGGTTTTATTTGTGTTAGCATTATATACCTAGTTAAAAGGTACCAAGATTCTTTTGTAAGTAATAGACATATACATACAGATGTATGGGAAACATGTATATTATTAAAATCTAAATTAATTGATTTACAGTTGAATAATCAAGTTGGTCGCTTGATTATTGTTTAGACTATAGTGTTGCGATTTATCTACATGTAAGTAAAGGAGTTTGCTTCAAGGGAATGATGAGTTTCATATCACGATAGTAGTTGACTATCAATAATGACATTATTAAATGAATCTGGAAGCAAGTGTGTTTTCAAGAATAAAGTGGGTCATTACTTTAATCTTAAAACATATAACTTAAGCATTCGCTTATTATGAACCATAAACTTGATGAGTGGTGAACTCGTATGTATTTCATTATAATTCTTGATATGATCGGAATGGACTTTTACTTAGTATTAATCCAGTGTCTGCATGTTGGAATTATTAATTGAAACATGTATTAGGGAATATTCACTCAAATAAAGAGTTTATAGTGATATCATCACTTCTAGATGTCTTACGGAGATTGGTGATTAAACTGGCGCCAATAGTTTGATAGACTAGCTACCCATCAAGCCTTAACACCAAGATAAGATCTTGTGTGTTAATCACCATATAGAGTTAAACGGGAGATCTAGAAGGAAAACCAACATAAGGGCAAAACGGTAATTTTACCCTTTATTGTGTGGATGGCTAGAATATGGTTCATAATAAAGTTTGCAATTGGACATCTTATTTGAAACATGTATTCTTATAATATTTAGTAATTCAAGAGTTCACCTAATTGTCTTTAGTGGAATGACATTTGGTTAATAAGATGGAATTAATTCTAATGAGATTAAATTAATTTCGGGCTTATTGGAGCTTGAATTATATAAGTTCAATTAGATTCCTCATTTGGCTTCTAGGAAGGTTATCAAGAAAAGTAAGAAATATAAATAGAGGTTTTAAAGCCTATGATTGAATGTTGGGCTTACTTTAATTAATTGTTAATTAGAA
>JANKOD010000004.1:22047476-22059249 GCA_026284645.1 Erythroxylum acuminatum | reverse complement strand
AATTACATGTTGAAGTGCCTTGAAAATATAATCTGTGTAATCTGTGTAATTAAGATGTGAGAGAAATTAAAGAGTAATTTTGAAAATAAAATTATAAACATGCATAAAAAATCAAGAACGACACTTATTTTGAATAATTAAAATCCCTCTAAAACGACTTTTATTTTAAATTAGAGGGAGTATTTTATAAGTATAAGAGCCGCGGAAAATATTTGCCTTTTGACGTGGTTTTAAAGGGGACGAGGAATTATTAGTTTCTATGTACACCCACCATTTCAGTCCCTAGATCACCGCTACTTAATTCCTTATTTAATAGAAGTAAACGTGTTTGGTGGAGTTGTTTTAATTTTCCATCATCAATTTGGGGGGGGGGCGAAACAACTAACTCTTACCTATTGTACAACCACAATATTAATGTAAGATAACATCTGTCATTTTCTCAACTAATACTACCTCTTTTCCCCCATTTTTAATTAACCCTTCATTTCTAAGTAAAATGACTTTTCAACATCCTTATTATCAAAAAATTACCTTAAAACCTAATCCTTCTTCTTATACTATTCTCATTCATTCCTCAAAGCATTCAATCTTGAGATGTGAAATGCCTCAAATTTTGTACAATACAGACTCATTTCAATTATGCTTCCTCACCTACCTTCAACCACATTATTCACCCCATAAGTTGAGAATTAATCAAAATTAGAAGGCTCACCGTATACGGACATTAGAGCAGGAGCATATACTGGATACTGAGGACTGACGCAGGGAATCAGGAACCGTTTATACTTTATACTAGTAGTGTATGGTTTTTGCGTGTGACGTACAGTCCGGGCCGTCAACGGTCTCACCGACAGCTTTTATGAGACCGTTTGCTTTTTGCAGGACGGGGAATTGGAATTTTGTCATTCTTTTTTAGTTCTAATTAATATTTTCTGAAAAAATATATATATATGAGAAAAATAATATATTAATGTGTTAAAAGAAGAGCTTAATTAATGAAGGGTGCCCCCAACGACCTTTATTAACTTGCAATTCCAGATTACAATAATGTTAAGTAACGTAAGTTTGGGATTTCTACTTTTTCTGGCTTACTATTATTAAAATCAGAGAAAAGTAAAAGCATTATTTTATGGCGGGTTTCTTGCTTGAACAGCACATCACTATTTTGACTGGAAGCTTGCTATTTTATTTTTTCTCAAAAATATCAAGATTGCCTTGAAATATGAATTCCTCTCCCTTTTACTAAACTGCCCCTTATTACGCCAACACAGACTACACTTTCAATATATTAATCCAGCGAACGGAGTGCAGAATGGGAATCTCCTTTTTTTCTAAATTAAAAAAGGTGAAATAGGATGTTTCCACTTTTTGAGTTAAATTGGGGTAATATAGTAATTGTGAGCAAAAGATTGTGGAGTCCAGACAAGACTAAGACCAAAGTTTTCCAAGGCCCTATTTCTTCCCCCATTAATACAACAAGCTCTAAACTTAAAAAAGGAGAGGAAGAAGAGAAAATAAATTACGCATTACAACTTCGACTCTGGCGCCATTTTGCAGTGCCTCTCTCTCTGTTCAAACTCTGCTTCACTTTACTTATCTTCGCTCCAAGTTGTGCTGAACATCCAACTCTCTCTTTTTCTCTACAACTTCACTAACACAGGTTTGATGGAGGAAAAGGAGAGCACTCTTTCGGGGTCGTTGGGGAACAACTCGGAGGCCGACTCGCCAACGCCGGTGAGCAGCGTGGCAGTGATGGCGACTGGTCCTCTGCAAGTGAACATGAACGTGGCTGCTGCTGCAGAGAACATAACCAGTAATAGTGCAGCAACGCCGGCAACTATAGGAAGCGGAAGTGGTGGTAGTGGTGGCGGTAGTAGTGTGGATTTGTTTGGGAAAAAGAAGAGAGGAAGGCCGAGGAAGTATGATGCAGACGGTAACCTTAGGGTTCCGGCGACGTTACAGCAAGCTAGAGTGGTAAGTTCACCGGCGGGGTTCTCTTTTTCGCCGTCGTCTCCGCTGTCCGACCAGTCTTTCTCGTCGTCAAAAAGAGGTCGTGGTCGGCCTCCGGGTTCCGGCAACTGGCAGCTTCTTGCTTCTTTAGGTGAGTTTCAAGGAACCGTAATAATTTTTTTTTTAATTTTTGCTTTTATGTTTTGGGGGTTTCTGGAAAATGAAAAAAGTTAAAAAGATTGTTGGGTGATGAAAAAGTGATTTTATGAACTGTTAAGATTTGCTTTGTTTCGTGCCGTGCAAGCACTGCTTGATTGCTGAGAAAATGTGAACTGAAAAGAGCCCAAAGCCTAACTTTGAGGTCCTCTGGCGAGCTAATGCATAGTTTAGTATAATAATCAATTTCCTTTTATGGAATGAAAGCGGTGCCGATAGGTTCAAACTTATCATCCTTTTCTTATGTCCCACAATTTTATCACCAACCGACCTACCCTGATTTAATTATATTCTATTATAAGCAAAAAGAAAAATGTTCAGCATGCGAGTCTGTTGGGTTTTTCTACTAGAGGGAATGAACAATTAATTTTTGTTTAAGCTCAAAAGTCATACAGAAGTCCATAGCTAATTTAAATTTCAATAAATTGAAACAAGTTTCGTCCTTTTTTCTGGCTTTACATGCATAACATTAGGATGTTAGGGTTTTGGTTTTGAAAGAAAACAAACAGAGTTGGTGCTGCACCTCGTGAAAGAGAATACTGCTTTTCTAATCCCGAAACCTTTTTGTTAAGAACAAAAATGGACATAGTACATTTTGAAGGTTGATTAAATTTGACTTATTTGCTGTTTTTGTTTTGTGGAGGTGAGCTGTTTGCAAACACTGCAGGAGGGGACTTCACTCCTCACGTGGTAACTGTCAATACTGGAGAGGTAGTACATCGATATTTATGCCTCTTTTGCTTTGCTAATCTACTGTCTTCAGTACTTGCGGTAGTGACAATTTAAGAACGCTTCACTTAATTTTGGTCACTTCACTGGTACTTGCAGGATGTTGCAGGCAAAATCCTCTCATTTTCTCAGAAGGGTCCTCGAGGAGTTTGTGTTCTCTCAGCCAATGGAGCTGTTTCTAATGTTACCATTCGCCAACCAGGCTCTTCTGGTGGTATCTTAACATACGAGGCATGGTTTTGGTCTTTTAACTCTTTAATTTTGTTATGCATTCTCTCTTTACTAGCAATTGAAAAAAAAAATAGTAGAAAAAATTTTCAGCTAAGAGCAGTTATCAAATAACCACTAAGTACGAAACACATTAATTAACAGAACCGTTTGCTGAGAATGTTAATTCTTATACTTTTGCAGGGCCGATTTGAAATACTATCTCTATCTGGGTCATTCACAGTAACTGAAACTGGTGGTGTACGGAGTAGGACTGGTGGTTTAAGCGTTTCATTGGCTGGTCCTGATGGTCGTGTTATAGGTGGTGGTGTTGCCGGATTATTACTTGCTGCTAGTCCTATCCAAGTAAGCCCTCATCTTCATTTAATTTAATCATTAATCTATGGATCTAGATTTCTACGATTGAGTGTTAATCTAGTTTTTACCATTGATGATTTTCAATTTCACTATTAAATTCACGTATGTTCTGCAAACGTTGACATTGGTCTCTGTCTGCATAGATTGTTATCGGTAGCTTCATGCCAAATGGCTTCAAAGTACAGAAAAGGAAGCATTATCGCGAGCATACAACGGCGTCTGTAGTCTCCAGTCCCCCAGGTTATGTGACCTCTGCAAGCCCAATCTCACAGGCCCCTGCATCAGTAATAGACATGGGCATTCAACCTGCTTGTGCTCCATTACTAGTGCATAGTCATGGAGGAACAGACAGCAACATAAATGAAAAACAGCAAATACCAAGTGCGACGAACTTCAACAGTGTCTGTTTGAATGGAACAGAGCCTACATCAAATCAGAGACCTTCTCCTGACATCAATGTGTCTCTTCCTAGCGAAGAGGATGTGCAAGGTATGTTATTTGTCTAACAGGTTCTTGGTTCATTGGAAAAGAGTTTCCTGAGATGAAATCTGGTGCTTACTAGCTTGAAAGACAATCTCCATTTCAGGTATTATTAGGGTCCAAGGCTGACAAGGCAAATGAGTGACTAATTCTATTTGTGCAATTTGTTGTGGCATATCTGATTTTACTGACAAATTGTTATCCTGTCTGATAGCTAGATTTGTAGGACCTCAGGCTCAGCAGCCCCTTTTTATGCTGCGCAATCTTATTGTTGGAGCATTTTCTCCATGAGACTGATTAAAAAGTATGTACTTTTATATTAGTTTATCTGGTTACTACTGTTTTTATTATATATGTTTATTCCATTCCTTCTCCACTTTGTTGGTTGTCGCTTATGCTAACGATTTTTTCATTAGAATGGGATCGACCAATCAAGCTAAGACTTGTTGATCATCCACATGAAATTACTGTGTCTAAATAAGATCAGCATGCCTAAATACATAAAACAGACAAGATAATGAATGACTACACATAGTTAAACTTCATTTAAGCGTACATTTTGGTAAGTGGAAAAGGGAAAAGTAGATAATATTAATTATAGTGAATGGGATAAGACCACCTTACACTCATGGGTTTCTGCTTGTTTGCTCGTAATGGATTTGAAATCCACAATAATAGCAACCCGAATGCATAGGCGTGATTGATGTTATGAATTTCATACTGTGATCAATATTATAAATACCGTAGCGGTACTATTATTTGATTTGACTTTGGTATTACTCCTTCTTATCTAAAATAAAAGTCGTTTTAGAGATATTTTAATTATTTAAAATAAGTGTCGTTTACGATTTTTCATACATGTTTATAATTTTATTTTTAAAATTATCATTTAATTTCTCTCACATCTTAATCACACATTATATTTTCAATCCAGTTTAACATGTAATTAATAAGGGTATATTAAACATTTCACTAGTTTTTTTAATAAGTGTGCATCTATCTAAAACGACTTTTATTTTAAATAAGAGGGAGTATTATTTTTTGGTAATTTTTAAATTTATAAAATAGTCAATTTTTAAAAATATTTAAAATAGATCTTTAGTATATTGTATTTATAATTTTATATTACTTATTTCAAAAATTATAATAATATAAATTTAATATAATAATAATAATTTATTTGTTTCTATTAATAATTTTTTACACATTTTATATATAAATAATAATTATAATTAATATGAAAGAAGTTAATCATTATACATTGCGTGTCCTAAATCCTTATCTACAAACATGCACGTCAGATAAGTTAGATGGGAAGACTTCTTGAAGTCTCAGTTCCTTCTAAAACTCGCTAGACAAAGGTACGTATGCTACGTGCGACTGAACTTTCTAGTTCAACTAGCATTCCAGCACCTTCTAGCACTCTTCAGCTGCTAAACCCAAACACCTTCCTTATATATAGTAACATTCTTCA
The DNA here is from genome assembly GCA_026284645.1 of Erythroxylum acuminatum. Classification (NCBI taxonomy): domain Eukaryota; kingdom Viridiplantae; phylum Streptophyta; class Magnoliopsida; order Malpighiales; family Erythroxylaceae; genus Erythroxylum; species Erythroxylum acuminatum. The sequence goes on along the minus strand of JANKOD010000004.1, from coordinate 22,053,815 downwards.
TCACAGATGTAGTAGACAGACTAGATTGTATAAGTGGATACGAAGCAAAATGAAGCCAATCGACGACGAGAAGAGGCCAGCAGTGATCAGAACGATAAGCCACGACGAGGAACGCAAGAGGAGAGTGGGAAAGCGCGAGGTTGACACTAAAAATGTGGATACTATCAAGTACGTCGAGAAGAAGCTGATGGACAAGGGAGTTCTGCGCATGGACCGTCATCCTGTGGACGGCCGTGGCGGAATCGGCCGTCCTCCACCAAAGTCCGGTCACGGCGGGAAATTCACCTGGGAGGGGCCAGAACCCGAGGCGGAAAACGAGCTCGACGCGGTTCCGCCGGCTATTGACGAGAAAGATCCAAACTATATCGACGAGGAAGAGGAGGAGAGGATTGTGAGAGGCGAAGAGAGGGACGTTGACGGTTTGGTGGTTGGAGAAGTTGAGGTTGCGAAGGCTGTTGAGGCGAGAGAGGGTGTTGCTAGGGTTGAGGTTGATGCTCCATCAACGCTTGATCGGTAATTGACTATCCATTTTGTGGCTTTCTTTGCTTTGCATTAAAAGAAGTTCTGTCGTGTGTAAGTGTAATGTAAGGTGAAGATGTTTACTTGATTCCGTGCTTCTAATTAAATGTTTGATTTCTATATCAAATCTTCAGTTTGATCTCTCTCATTTACTCGTAAAGAGATTCAAATAATTGTTTAGAGTTGCTTAACTATTTTATAAATCGGTAATGAATATAATATAATATTAAATAGAATGAAAAAGTATTTTCTGTGGAGGTTAATTTAAAGATGCAATAGATCAATATTCAGGCTCCGATTATTCAGTTCATAATCAAACACAAGGACATCGGGCCCAAGTTCTCCAAAGATCAAGTATCTGGCTCAGTCAGTTCCACAACTTCCAAAGCACACTCTTTCAAAATGATAGACCGAACCGAATGAAGTGGAGCAGTTATATTCGGCCTTTGTCAACAGAAGGAAACGGTCGATGAACCATTTTATCGATGGAATTTGGGGATGGATTAAAACAGGCTCCCTTAGGGCCCTATCTTCATGAGCTAGTGTAAGACCCTCGTCAACATGACCCGAAGGAGAAGTTACTGTAGGTGGCTGGCCCTTTGGCACAATTTTTCGTGGGGTCTTGTCTGGTCAAGGAGGGCTGAAACGCTAAGAAGATGGGCTCTGTTGGTTAGAGTCTAATTAAAATTGTTCGAAGTTCTTAAGTTAAAATCGCCCCAGTATAAACCGAGTGGCTTAATTGATCTCAGACTGATTTATCCATCAAATCAAATCAAATGAAATAGCAAAATATGTACGAATCTACTTAAAAAATGAGTCACCGTTGTATGTGATTAGTGGAAATGTTTAGAACCACGCAAAGAGTATGTATGCATTATGCTTATAAGGAATGCAACTAAGCAAGTTGGAAGCTGCAAAATTTTGAAATATGGGTATCAATTTAATGCCCAGTTCTCTGAAAGACGAATTTCACATATAAAAGTAATCTTAATCCTGTAAGGGCTCTGTACAGAAATAAATTATTTCTCAAGATGAGTGGACTCATCCTTACAGAGTATAGTGTCTTTTCAGGAGGGCAAGTCCCAAAGAGCTCAGTTTATGACGGCAATTAGAATGCCTAGAAATAAACTAATTTGTCAAAATACGCAATCACATTGTTGATTACTTCTTACTACAGAACTTGCTAGAGTTGGAAACTTTATGCAAAGTAATGACCAAAGGAGTTCTATAAGGATAGTTTCTATGAAGCTGTCCACCGACTATATGGACCAAAGGTAATCAAAGCTAATTTGACTTGTTTATTTGATCAGTAGAATACAAAACCAAGTTTACTTTCTAACATTCTCCTTTAAACTTGGTTTGGACATTCCAATCATTTTTTTATGCTATAAGAACAATTCAGTTTTTAATGAGTTCGTAAAAATGTCAACAATTTGATTTTTAGATTTACAGTGCCAGCCACCATCTCTTTGGTCCCATTTAGTTGTTGACTGATCAGCTATTTTTTAGTTAATTGACCAAAATCAGCTGATTGACTTTATCAATAAGCTATTTAATTTGTTTATTTGTTGGCTGACTGAGACTGATTCAACCCAACAACCTAATTTGTGAAAAACTCTGGATGTGAGCATTTTGGACCAAACAATTAAATTGGTTGTTTGATAATGACCATTCTACCCTCATTTTTTTGGCTGTTATTCGTTATCATTTATGTTGTTTTAAACTATTGCTAGTCACGAGGTGACTTAATCAATCACCCCCGTGACTAAATGCCCATGGGGTGATTTAATTACTCATCCTGTGACTAGCCACCACGCACAGGGTGATCAATTTAAATGCTAGTCGTAGTCATGACCGTGCATGGAATTGGTTTTTCTCAGTGTTTTCACTAGTTCAATAGTTCTTCTATTCCTCTGCACAAGTAGTTAGAGTTGGGTTTGTTGTTTAGAAAGAAAGACAGGAAAAAGATGTTGTCTTGTTGGAGGTTTATCGACCCATCTTTTATGGTAGACAACACAAGGTATAAAACTAGAGATGGGATTTGCTCCAGAGCACTTACCCATCAAGTGAATGCTTGTAATGGAGACAGTTGCAACGAGGAAGTTAAGGTGTCGTCGTTGGCTCTGGTTGGCATGGTCTTGGCGTTGCTAACTATCTCAACAATCAGGTTTCCCAATTTCATACTTTGTTGGTGATGGATTAAGGAACTTTTGATTGATGTTCTTGTAATAGTTTTTGTGTTTAACCATAGATTTTGCTTTCTAGGTTTGAATTTTGTTGTTATTATTATTATTTGTAGTAGTAGTAGATTTAGTTGTTGTTGTTGTTGTTGTTGTTGTTGTTGTTGTTGTTGTTGTTGTTGTTGTTGTTATTATTATTATATATTCTATATTTTTATTAGAGTTATGAAATTACTTTTTGTAGAATTAAATATCTAAAATCTAAATTACTATAAGAATATTTAACAAAATACTAAGATATATAATATTCATACTCTTATAATTTTTTTAAAGACATGTCCTTATAAGTCATTTTACACATAAACATCTAATACTAAATAACTAATTTTACCAAACATCAAATGACAAACAGCTAGTGTAATCCGCTGGTGAAATCAGTTGATATAATCAGCTATCAGCTAATGCAATCAGTTAATTGCCAAACAAGGCCTTTGTCTTTTACCAAATCTCGATTATAGTAATGTTTGATGTCGATGTATTTGCTAAGACTGTATTTTTTGGCAAGGTAATGTTAGAAGTATGTGGACTAATATAATCACAACATTAATTTCATATGCATAACCATTAATTGAATTGCCTAATGTATGTTTAATAACCATAATGGGATGATTAATAATTTACTAATTGCATTTGTGACACATGGTATTACCCTAATAACTATATGTTGGCCCATTAAACTATAGTTCATAACATTTTTAAAAATGACACAATTATCCTATTCTACCCCTTAAGGTAGAACATGTTATAAGATATAACACATGGTGGGATTGTGCATATATGGTGTGTGGGTGTGGAAAAGAATATTGGGTCTTCTACTATTAGCTCTCTCTTGCACAAAGTGTTCTTGTTTTTAATAGGTTGTGAAAAAGATGAAGAGGAACCACCAAGACTCTATACCAAGCATTGGAGGTATGTCTTTGTCGTTGTGTTCTTATGCTCTAAATAAATGTTGACCTTGGTTGTGTAATGTAGATGAATGCATCTGTATTATTTTTTAACAATTGGTATCAGAGCCATGTCATTTGATTTTAGGGCTCATTTTTTCGGTATACCCATATTTTCATGAGGCCAGAGACATCCCCTAACGTGTAAGCAGAACAATTCAAAATACTGACTCGAAAGGCCACTGTGGTGACTACATCCTCATCAGCACTCAAAAAGTCTACAAACACAAAGGACACTTTTTTTATGTTATCCTCACATTCTTTATGGGCATATAGTATGTGACAATGTAATATCAATAAATACAAAAAACCGAATGCACAATCTCATTGTCACACACTCGTGCTGAAGATATTCTTTGAAAACTTCATTTGAAACTTTCATAAAAGAAAAATCTCAATAGAGTGACTATCGTGCGTCACCGGACATTGAACTGACTACCTGAGACAAGAGAACCTCGTGTACCTCTCTTATGGCAAGCTTGTTGCACGAAAATTTACTTTAAAATGGCTTCAGAATGTCTTAATTCCGTTTCCGATCGACTATCATGCTATCCTGAACACTGAACATGAGACTCGAGACACGAGAATCTCATGTATCTCAGTCATTTGATGTTCTAACCATAAAAATTTACTCGAAATCAGATTTAGAATACTTTAATTCCTTTTTCTAGAGTAAAACTTTAATTTATTACTAATATAATAAATACATAAAAATGGAAAAAACTTATTTTATAAATTTCTCGAACCCGAAAACTGCTCAAAACAACCCGGGGCACCCTTACGGGAAATCTAAAATTTTTATGTTTGTTCTTTTTAAATACTGTAGCACGAGCCAGACATGCAGAATCTGTACCACGTGTTTGGCGCGTGTGACACACGAACCCGACACGTCTGCGCCCCTTGTCACTGATACACGCGCCCGATGGTAAGGCGTGCCTTTGCAAGAAAAAGGTGATTTTTGACAAGTTTCAGGTTTATTTTTTGCGCTCCCAGGCTCGTTTTCACCCCGTTTCTCAAGGCTATACACATGTATACTACTTTCATGCAAGAAATAAAGAAATGCGGAAATACCTTATTTCGGTCTCCATAATTTCAAATGAGCTTTCCGAAGTCGTAACATGCGTGATCGTCATCTTTACAGAAACTCCTCTTCGGGACACGGGTAAAGTCTTTCTACAGTTTTCTCAAAATATAAGCTCTTTTAACGGGTCAAAGAATTCTTATACTTACGATTGATATATGAGCTACTGCAATAGAACTTAACTTTTATATATAGCTTCCATATCAGACTTCCTCATCACAAGATCGATATGAGTCTGATCCATACCGATTAAGATCTATTTTCTAATCGAACTTTGATTGATTGATTTAGATCATTTATTGAGCCACTTTATTATCTTTATTTTGATCAAATTACGCAACTTAACCGATTAATTTCTGAAAAACCAAAAAATACAATTAATAATTATCCAATTTAAAAAAAAAAAGACAAAATTGTGCAACATTTTTCTAACATGGAATAGAAGGATATATCTGATCTGATCATCCTATGATGTACAGAGATCAGAACTAATTTGTTAATGGTAATAGGACTGCTTGAAACAGAAGGACCAGTCTGCTGTCAATTGTGGATGGATCTAACACGTGTCTCGATTGTCGTTGATCGTCCACCACATGTGCACAATCATGAAACCTTATTATTGAAGTCGAAGAAAAAGGAGCGAGGGGTCTTGCATACGGTGGATGACAGCAATATTATTGACTTTGACATCTAAAAAATGTTTTCATATTTTTCGTTCCATCCGTAACAGTCCGTTGTCGTTTCTTTTCCCAGCAAAAAGGTAGTCCCAACTTTTGATTAATCACGATAGCTCGCTTGTTTCAATACACCAGATTAAGCATTCATTATGCAATTGGTCCTGGGATAGAAACTAAATCTGAGATTGCGAAGTGTTAGCGGAACAGTCGACAGAATCTAGTTAAAAAGCGCAACCTACTTCAGTTTAGTTTAGCTGTTAATTCAATCATTAAAGAACCACATGTCAATCATGCAGAAGCTAGCCAAGTGACTTGGTGTGAACTGTGAACTTTGTGGCATCTTGCTGGAAACCAACTCGGGGCACCGAATTGGAAAATTTTCATTTCAGCTTCCTATTGTGAAGGGGTTGAGGTGAAATACATCCTAGTGCTTTGAAAATCGAGATAAGGGCTACTGCACGACAGAACCATTGAAATGACTCGAGAAATACTCAACCGAGTTAGCTAGTGATTAACTAGCGTGATCGTCATGGATTGAAATGGACCAACACATTTTCACATATTCTTTTCTCGTAAACTGGCGCAGTCACTAAGCAGCACTCTAAGATGGGTTGCAAATCACGGTAGAGTGGTGAATCCATTATCATAATGACTTGTAAATTATTCCAAAACCTGAAATGACAACTGGGAGTGATTAGTTACTCTAGACAAACAAAACCCAAACTTGTAAATTATACTAAAATCTGAAATGACAACTGGGAGTGATTAGTTATTCTAGACAAACAAAACCCAAAAGCAAAAGCATTTTTGACGAGGAACTCGATGCTTAGGTCCGAGTAGGGATAGCAACGGGTAGGGTTCGGTTCGAGTTTTATTCT
>JANKOD010000004.1:22006836-22032230 GCA_026284645.1 Erythroxylum acuminatum | reverse complement strand
CACAGAGAACAAGCGATCCATAGATCCAAACGACAACAACCAGTTCAGCCAGAATCCGGCAGAACCAAATTGGTCCACATAAATTTAAAGTTCAGAAAAAAAAACCTTTCCTTTTCTTTGGATAGGTCTTCTTATAAGAGGTAAAGCTTTGACTCTAAATTTTAAACAGTTACATACACGAAAGACAGTTTAAACCTACGACTTCACTTAAATTAAGATAGCGTCTTATCAACCCACGTTCGCCGTGACGATACCTTTAACCCATTTTCATTTGGGTTATGTGAATGCGGTAAGTCTTTGGTCCAAATCTTATCATAACTAGGAAAGAAGCTTAAGAAGAGGTTTAAGAAGGGTTTTTGCGTATTGCAAAAATGATGGCTACACGATTGCATCGTTATTCCGCCACAAAACCTCTTCATTCGATCTCAAGTCTCTCTTTCTCCTTTTGCTCACTCGCAACCCCCCAACGCCAACCGACTCAAGAAGCCATTAATCCAGCAATCAGCTGCAATGACAACGAAAACCACGAACAAGTTCACAAGCTTCGTGTACTCCTCCAGCAGGGTCGCATGGAATCGGCCTATAGCCTTGCGAGGTCTCTTGTTGTCTCACAGTCACCATTCTCCTCACCGTGTGAGCTTCTCTCTTTCCTGTCGGTCGCTTGCCCTTCGATAAAACTCAATCTTTCCAACATGTTGATTGCAATTTGTTGCAAGTCCAAGATGCACAGTGAAGCTGCAGAGTTGTACGGTTTGATGAGGAGAGACGGAGTTGTTCCTAGTTTTGATTGTGTGAGAATGTTAATTGAGTCTTTGTTAGAGAGGAAACAATTTGATAAGATTCTTGATTTGTTTAATGAGATGGTTGATTTGGGTTTTAGGCCTGATCGATATATGTATGGGAGAGCAGTGCAATCAGCTGTCAAAATTGGGAAAACGAAGAGGGCTATGGAGTTGTTGGAGTCTATGAAAAGTAGAGGAGTGAGTCCCAACGTGTTTGTTTACAATGTTGTGATGGGCGGGTTGTGTAAAGAAAATAGGATAAAAGATGCGGAGAAGCTGTTTGATGAAATGTGTAACAGGAAATTGTGGGCTAATAAAGTGACTTATAATACTCTCATTGACGGGTACTGTAAGGTTGGGGAGGTGGAGGCGGCTTTTAATTTGAGAGAACGGATGAAGAAGGTTAATATAAAGCCTAGCGTCGTCACATTCAACTCATTGCTAAACGGGCTTTGTAGAGCGGGGAGAATGGAGGAGGCGCGAAGACTGTTGGATGAGATGAAAGAGAATGGTTTTGTGCCTGACGGGTTTACGTATAGTATACTTTTTGATGGTTTAGTGAAGAGTGGTGATGGGGAAGGTGCCATGGATTTGTACACAGAAGCGTCCGGGAGGGGAGTTAAGATCAATAATTATACATGCAGCATTTTGATCAATGGGTTGTGTAAAGAAGGCAGAGTTGATAAGGCGGAGGAGCTTTTGATGAAGCTCATGGATGAAGGTCTTGTTCCAGATGAAGTGATATTTAACACTCTTGTGAATGGTTATTGTCGGGTGGATGACATTAATGGAGCCATTTCTACTATTGAGCGAATGGAAAGCCGTGGGTTGAGACCAAATTCCATTTCTTTTAATTCTTTGATTGATAAGTTCTGTGGAATGCATAAAATGGAAGAAGCACAGGAGTGGGTTCAGAAGATGTTGGAAAAGGGGGTTAGACCTAGTTTGGAGACGTATAACTCGCTTATAAATGGATATGGAAAGTTGTGTAGTTTTGACAGGTGTTTCCAGATTCTTGAAGAAATGGAAGATACCGGAATAAAGCCAAATGTTGTTAGCTATGGTTCTCTGATAAATTGTTTATGCAAGAATGATAAGACTCTTGAAGCAGAAATAGTCTTGGGGGATATGATAGGCAGAGGGATTTCGCCAAACGCACAAATATACAATATGCTCATTGATGGGTGCTGTATGATGGGGAAGTTGAAAGATGCTTTTAGGTTCCTTGATGAGATGCTAATAAGTGAAATATCCCCAACTCTGGTGACATACAATTCACTTATCAACGGGCTCTGTAAAAAGGGAAAGTTAAAGGAAGCTGAAGACATCCTTCACCAACTTAAAAATAGTGGTTACAGCCCTGACGTGATCACATACAACTCCTTGATCTCAGGGTACTCAAATGCAGGAAATGCAAAGAAGTGTCGAGAGCTATATGAAGCTATGAAAATGTTAGGCATAAAACCTACCACGAAAACCTTTCATCTCCTAATTAGTGGCTGCAGCAAGGAAGGGATGGATCATTTACAGACATTGGTTAATGAGATGCTAGAGATGAACCTTGCTCCCGATCGAGTTGTTTACAATGCAATGATTCTGTGTCTTGCAGAGAGCGGAGATCTCGAGAAGGCATTGTCTTTGCAGGAAGAGATGCTAAGCCATGCAGTTCTTCCCGAAAAGAAGACATATGATGGCTTGATTCTTGGGTATCTCAAGAAGGGAGAACTGTCGGAAGTAAATGGTCTTGTCAATGATATGAAGTCCAAGGGATTGAAACCCACATCTGAGACCTACAACAAACTGATTAAGGGATATTGCGACCTAAAGGATTATCATGGGGCATATCTATGCTATAAGAAAATGCTTGAGAATGGGTTTTGCCCAAATGTCAGCCTTCAAAATGATCTTACCACTGGGCTCAGGCAGGAAGGGAGATTACGGGAGGCCCAGATTATCTGCAGTGATATAAACTCTAAAGGAATGGATGATTGGAGCACAAGTGAGCAGCTGTCTGCTGAAGCAAAGGTGTAAGACAAAAACTGGGATGTTTGAATATCTCCATTGGAACGTTTGTTACTGGAGAACGGGCTGTTAACAGCGTTTATGGAGATGAAGGATGGCTCTTTGTTCTTTCTTCTTCTATATTAAACATGTAGCTCATCTTCCGGAAACAGGTTCCATCTGGTTGCCGATTATCATCTTCAACCCATTAATTGTGGCTCGGCCAGAACCTGCTTGACTTATTTGTACCCTATCAGAACGCCTCAAACAAGCAACAGTTGATAAATTTGTATAATAATTGTAAATTTTGCACATAGGTTTACTTTTGACGTTAGACTTGCTGTCAATTGCAAGATGGCTCCTACGCTTATTTACTTGTTGCCTCACCGGCAACACTTTCTTTCAAGTTTTGCTATTTTCTCCTGGGGTAATCTTGCAGGCCTTGTTCTTTCTTTATGCAAACAAATAACCAGATTTTGTGTGTGAACCTCGGGTATACGATCGTGCTTTTGAGATTGAAGTAACAATACGATTTCATGTAAGTTTGTTGACATGGCGATGATAACAAAACCTGAGCAGCAATAGTTAAATAAGACTGACTTATCTTTGTTATGATGTTCAAACACGACAGGCATACAAATGTATGCCTTTGCAGCCACCTGAGGGAACTCGACTTATAGCTAGAAGCTGCTAACTTGGAGCTCAATTAACTGACTTATTCTTTGGTTGTAGTTAGTATTTAGTTGGATAGCTTTAAACCAGCTGACAATTAGAGAGTTAGTATTTTTGTTAGTTACCTTTTGGATATAGCAGCAGAACTCTTTTCAAGAAATCATTTTTCTGGAAATTCTCAATACAAGTATCAGCATAGACATATTTCCAACTGATAAAACACCTAGTCCCAGATGTTTTAAGCCCATAAAAGCAACAAGCCTCTAATGACAATGTTGTAAATGATTGCTGAGGCTGTAACCATTTCTCATGGCAAATAGACAGCCTTCACTACATTCAATTCCTCTGCAGTAGCCTATACAATACAAAGTTTCCATTTCTAAAGGCGCTAAGTGGATATACTCAGTATTAATAAGAACAGTCTGTTGATGACTAGCTGAGTGCCAAACAAAAAGATGCAACATGTTGACAAAAGGTTGGACATGAATGCTGCTTTTCTATTATTCATCAGCAGGAACAATAAACAATTGCAAACTATTTTAACATTCTTTTCAAAGGCAAAGAAAACTCAATCGATGATTTGATATCTTCTACTAAGATCATATGTCTACTTTTAGAGTGTAAAAAACCATTGGAGGCGATGCTCAAATAATGCATGACCATCAACACTCGAGAACCAACATGTATCTTGGTACTTAACAACAATCAATACCAAGATATTTATTTCTCACTTCTCAAATTACTGGCTGCTGTATCAGTAATTTGATAAACAACGGAACTAATACAGGGTAATCTTTCCAGTCTGTCAGCAACAGGCTGCCCTGAACTTGCTAATTCAGTTGAGCCATCACCATGCTTGTCAAATATCAACATCTAGATGAGAATCCCAAATAATAGTCATGGATTTGTGTTTCGATCTTGTTTCACATTGCCATTTCTGAGCTTTAAGGCTTTTTTTATAATAGCTCAGCTATATGGCAATGTTATTTTCAACCCTTTCAACTAGATCTCCAACAGCTGTAAATTTCAAAAAGACTGGTTTTTTATCAACATGCTGTTATAATTCATTAAGATACGAACAGTATTTTGAGGTATTCTTTGATTCTCTACATCGTACATACCCCGTATTCTTTGATTCTCTACATGGTACATTCCCTGTCATCATTCACTTACCATCTTAAAAGTCTTAGGTTTCTCCTTCTTACAAATTATGATACTAGAGCAGACAAACAAATAATCTTGAGGAAAAAGCTGCAAAGGCTATCAGGACACTGAAAGAATGCACAAGAAGAGATTGTGCGATAATCTTGTGCTAAGGGCTTAAGGCCAGTCACCAAAATAACTACTATTCCAACACAATACGAATTTGTTTCAAAGCAGTGCCATCTCTAGGTACTTAAAACTTGTAACTATATTACCTGATTTTCTGTCTGCATAACCCTCATAGTGCTGTGTCTTACATTTCTTACCAGTAAACATCTAATAAAGAAAATGTTCCATCAAGAGAAAAAAGACAAATTCAACATAACTATAAATTTTATGGCAAAATAAATGATCCTCGGACACATTGCTCCAGATACCAAAATCCATCAGGTTTGATCGAGTCCGCTGACTCTATATCATGCGTTCTCCTCAATCGCTATTTTTCAGTCAAGCAAATGAACCTATTATGTAATAACTAATAACACACAAAAAGTACTTGGAGACATTGCAACTTATAATCATCCACCACAAGAAAATTTGATATCCGCTAAGAGCAAACCATAAACACGATTCAAGCAAATAATAATAAATTCAAGGATCAAGCATAAACCAACAAACCAACAATCCGTCCGGTGTCACCTCATCAATTCTCATGGATTATAACCACGCAAAGAGCTATCACAGCTAATCACGCAAGTACTAAAATGAAGCATCACCTGATGAATTTATAAGTAACTTAAGTTCGCTGGAACCCACACAGGTTTCATCCAGTTTATTAAACAGAATGCCTATCTAAGAACATCATATCCAAACAAAAACGAAGACAAAACACAGCGCCGACTTTAAAACTCACCACAACAAAACTTAAAGCACTTTAAGCATATCCTCAGCTCCACTTGACGTAAAAGCCCCACCTTCCTCCAAATTAAGCACCTTTACAACACCATCCTCTGCCAACAGAGAATACCTCCGGGACCTCACTCCTAAACCCACAGGTTTATCACTCAAATCCAGCTCACACCCTATAGCCTTCGTGAACTCCCCATTACCATCAGACAACAACAGCACCTCATCGTTAATACCCAGATTCTCTTTCCATGCTTTCATCACAAAAGCGTCGTTGACCGATATACATGCGATTTGATCAACCCCTTTTGACTTGAGCTCCGCAGATTTCTCCACGAAACCTGGAAGATGTTTCTGGGAACACGTCGGAGTGAAAGCTCCTGGGACGGCGAAGAGGATGGACTTCTTGCCGGACGTGACTTCGGAGATGGTGGTGGTCTGGAGCTCGCCTGTGGCATCGAAGTAGGAGAGGGTGGCGTCGGGGAGTTTGTCGCCGACGGAAATGGTGGCGAAAACAGATGGGGTCGTGTGAATTTTGGTTGAGATTCGCTTTAGAGAGAGCGGCCTTTGGTGGAAGTGCTTGAGAGAATGAGAAGTTAATGATAGCTTAGAAGACAGCGAGTGAGGTGAGAGAAGCGACTTGGTGGTGGTGAAGGTGGCGGTCGCCGGTGACGAGATGAGAAGCCTTGACATGGAAAGAGATGCAGCCATTATTGACGGTGGCAGTAGGCGGTGGTCGTTAGTGGTGGTTGGCGGTGGTTGGTTGGTTTGTGATATGGTTTGGCATTAGCTTTATTTATAGGCCGATGTGTGGACTGGATGCCGAACAGTGGAGGTCCTGGAGGAGGGGTGATTGTCACGTGCGAGGGAGCAAAGATAGCTGTCACTATACCATTGTTTTAAGAACCATCGGAAAGTGAAAGCGATAATACGAGAATTAAATACATAAAAAAACCAAATCGAAAAATTAATCGGAATGATTCCATTTTTTTAATCGTTGGGTTTAACAAGGATGACAGTTGGTTGATCTTGTTAAATTTTTAAATTTTTTTTTTTCAAAATTAGAACTATAAAATAATATATATTTTTTAATCGAGTTTAGACCTAGATTATATAAAATCAGACCTATTATAAGCTTAATTTTTTAAATAAAATATGTCATTTTACCTGAAAAAATTATGCCTCATATTAGTTTAGGCCTCATTTGGCCATTGAGTCGATCCGTTAAAAATTCTTAAATTTAGACCCATAAATAAACTCATTGTCATCTCTAAGGTTTGATAATTTTTATTTCTTTTTCATAATAATTCTTCCTTTGGAATTTTGGCTGTTTTAAAATTTTTATTATAATCCAAATATTCACAACCTAAGAAAGGAAAAATATAAAAATAAGGAAAAAGGATTTCCCTTTTATTTAAAAGATTTGAAAACTTACTCATCAACCCTGATTAAAGACATCTAAATGTTTTGATGGTAAGAAATAAAGAAATGAACCAAAAAAAACAAAAATAAGAGTCAAGCATTTTCACTTTAGAAATTAAGTTGTATAGAATTCAAACAAATTTACTTCAAAAATTGTTTCTCATAATCTTAGTTCGTAAACTTTTATCGTGTGGTGTCCACATCAAGCAGAAACAAAAGCGGTAGATTTATCCACCTAATTGTTAATGGGAGATTTATTGCATATTTATTTCATTTTATTTTTTAAAACAATCTCTCTACTAATTAAGAATAAGATTGCATACTATTAAATCTTTTTAGATCTCGTGCCCCGGTAAGATTTATACTGGTTGTTATTGTTATTCTTGTTATTGCATATTTATTTCATTAGCAACGTATCGACAATTATAACTTGTTGAGGTCACCGAAGGATGCCTAACTATATTTTTTTACATTAAATGACAAAAAATTAAATTTATTTCAATTTTGCATTACTAATTCAAACTTCTAAAAAATGATGTTAAGATATCTAAACTTTCAATATGTTACAAAAATAGCCTAATGTTAAGTTTTCTGTTAATGTCACGTTACATCAGATTTTTGTGCTAATCATCTGTCCACTACTTATCCAACTAATTGTTGATTATTTTATTAAATTTAAAACATAAGACCTATTTTCCTTTCTTCTTTCGTAGCTCATTTGCTTATACCCATGTCAGGGTTATTTACAACATTTTATAGGTCTAGACAAAGTGAAAGGACATACTTCAATGAATCGGAAATATACAAATATGTAAATTTTAAAAGCATATTTTTATTATGAAAATTTAATATCTATATATAAGTGACTTAAGTCATGAGTCTACATACTCGAGAAAATACTAAGATTGAATGATCATAATAGCGGCTTACAACATCTTTCAAATATCTGCAACAACAAGATCACTAAAAAAAGTAGCAACAACAATAGCAATAGCAGCAACTAAATAATAACATCAAATTACAAAATACCAAGCAGTTACATAATTGCATTAACAAGCACATAAATGATTATGAAGAACAATTTTTAAGAGTATTCTATATGCAAAATCATCAATAATAGTATCAAGATTAATATTGTCTAGCATATCCTTCTAAACACATAAAATAGTCAAATCATTCATCTTGACATTAAAGACTTGGAGTCAGTTTTCAATAATTTTAACTTTGAAAAACTTATCTCAACTAATGCTACAGTCACAACTAAGATTAATAGGATTCGATAAGCAATTGAAATATGTGGATAATAATCTACAGTTTTAACAAATTGAAGAATTTCAACCATTGACATCGACTCATTTGGCAAAGTCATTTGCAGCACTTTTAATTCAAAAAAATCATCTAAATCCATATATGATACATTATCATGAGAAAAAAGTAATCGTAAAACTAATGCAATATTCTCTTAATTCATTATCATCCAACAACCTCAACTTTTTTTAATCAAATAAGAATCCAAAAATACTTTTAAATGTCGTTAATTGATTAAATATATTCTTCATCAAAGTAATTGTCATATCTATAATAACTAGAAAGTAACTAACTCTAAAGGGCTCCTCAATTGATTATATTTCTTTATCATGATTATTTTCGTCAAAGTGTCTTTTCCTAATAATATGACCTCTAGTTAGAAGTGTAGGCTCTATATTCAACTCATGTGTAAGGCTTTTGATAATATTCATACAGAAGACAAACTCTTCACTTCTATATTTCTCAAAAAATACCATCATACGTTTTAATTGCTCTATGGCAACATCAATGCATATTGATTTAGACTGCAACTTTTTACTCGCCATGTTAATAAGAGATAAAATATCATACTCTTTCACTTGACATCACACAAGATCTAGATAATTTGTAATGACCAGAAATCATTCAGTTTATTCCAAAAGAGGAAGAGAACTGATTTTAGCTAAGGACAATCATCCAAAAAGAATCGTGGAGACAACAAGGGGTACCAAGATCAGTCAGTGCATCACAAACTATTTTCTAAGCCCTTACCCAATAGAAACCCAGTGCATCCATAGCTAGTTTTGCATCTAAGGGAAGTCAGAGTGGAAAACCCCAATGCTCAATTTGTTAGAAGTTTCATCATGGGACTTGTAGAAAGATACTCAAATGTTTCAACTGTGGACAGATGAGGCACATAAATAGACAATGTTCCATCTTCAATGATACAAAGTATGTGGGAAAGTCCAATCAAGTGAGGCCGCCAAGTCAAAAAGATCGTTCACTTGCACAGAATATTGTCAGTACAGGCTACAGAACTGGAATAGGAAGCAAGCCGACACCACAACAGACGCAACAGCCATAAATTCAACTACATGCACGAGTTTTTGCTATGATTGATGAGAAGGCTCAAGTAAACCCGTACATTGTTACTGGTATGGTGAATATTTTTTGAAAGCCTGCAAAAGTATTAATTGATTTTAGGGCTAGTAGATCATTTATTAGTGATTCACTTGCTTTGCATGCTTGTAACAAACCTATGCCACTAGATTGTGAATTTTTGATACAAACCCCATTAAGAGAACAAATAACTAGAAACACTATGTATAGGGGTTGTGGAGTAAAAGTGGGTGATGCAACACTTAAGGCAGATCTAATCCTCTTAGAAATCTGAGATTTTAATGTGATTTTAGGGATGGATTGGTAATCATCTTATGGAGCCTTGATAGATTGTTTTACAAAGAGGGTGAAATTTCAAGCTCTGAGATTAATAGGAATGGAATTTGTAGAAAATCGTCGAGTACTACCATCCTGCATCATCTCAGTTATAAAAGCTAAAAAAATTCTGCATAAAGGATGTTCGGCTTATCTAGCATATGTCATAGATCGGTCAGTGCAAGAGATTGACATAGGGAGTGTGCCAGTAATAAATGAGTTTGCAGATGTGTTCCCTATGGATTACCTCTGGGTAGAGAGCTTGAGTTTAGTATAGACCTCAATACCAGGAACTGTACCAATGTCTATGCCACCGTATCGAATGGCACCAGCAAAACTCAAGGAGCTTAAAACCCAGTTGTAAGATTTCGTGGACAAGGGTTTTATACGCCCAAGTGTCTCGCCCTGGCGTGCTCCAATGTTGCTCGTGAAAAAGAAGGATGGGACATTGAGGTTGTGTATCGATTATCAACAGTTTAATAAGGTCACCATTAAGAATAAGTATCCTTAACCCAGAATTGATGACTTATTCGGCCAACTCCAAGGTGCAAGCATATTTTCAAAGATTGATTTGAGGTCAAGTTGTCATAAGTTGAAGATTAAAGAGTCTGATGTGCCCAAAACTGCTTTTCGAACTAGGTACGAACATTATAAATTTTTAGTTATGCCCTTTGGCTTAACAAATGCCCCAATAGCATTCATGGATCTCATGAACCGATTATTCCATACGTGTCTTGATAAGTTCGTTATAATCTTCATTGATGACATCCTAGTGTATTCAAAGAATGAAATCGAACATACCAATCACTTACGAATAGTACTTCAAACCCTTCGGGAGAAACAATTATAGGCCAAATTTTCTAAATGTGAATTCTGGCTGACAGAAATCGGGTTTGTTGGGCATGTTGTATCGAGTAAGGGAATTTTTATGGATCCCAAGAAAATAGAAGCTATTGTTCAATAGGAACCACAAAAAAATATGACAAAAATTAGAAGTTTTCAGGGTTTAACTGGATATTATAGGAGGTTTGTAGAAAACTTCTCATTGATAGCTTCACCCTTAACCAAGTTGACTCGGAAGGGAGTGAAGTTTATATGGGACGCTAAATGTGAGCAAAGCTTCCAGGAACTTAAGCATCATCTTAATTCTACTTCTATTCTTACACTTCCTACCACCAGGGGCGGATCCAGAAATTTTTTTAAGTGGGAGCAAAGTTTTAATAGGAAATTTTTTTATTTTTAATGGGGTTCTGTGGGGGCAAAACTTAAAATAATAATTTTTTTGCATGAAATTTGTTGGAGGTTATGGGGGCAAGTGCCCCCACTGTAGCTCCGCCCCTGCCTACCACGGGTGGTGAGTTTGTGATATTCATTGATGCATCAAAACAAGGGCTTGGTTATGTTTTGATGCAAAATGATAAGGTGATTGCCTATACTTCCCGACAGTTAAAGAAGCATGAGGAGAATTATCCGACCATGACTTAGAATTAGCAACCATTGTATTCGCCTTGAAAATATGAAGACACCATCTGTATAGCGAAAGATGTAAAATATTTACTGATCATAAAAGTTTGAAATATCTACTCACTCAGGAGGAGTTAAATCTGAGGTAGAGAAGATGGCTGGAACTAATCAAGGATTATGATTGAGTCATTGATTATCGCTCGAAAAAAGCAAATTCTATAGCAGATGCCTTAAGTAGAAAGTCCTCTACCACAGTGGCATATGTTCATACTACATATTTGCCATTGCTCATGGAATTGAAGTCAATGAGAATGAGTTTGGAAGATGATCCATGTGGAGCATTGGTAGCGAATTTTGTTGTAAGGCCTACACTGGTGGAGGATATCAAATAAAAGCAAAGGCAAAATAAAGAACTAATTAAAGAATTTCAGAAGCTACAGACTGGTAAAGCTAGTGAATTTCGAGTAAGAGAGGATGAAGTACTTGTATTGAGAAATAGGCTATGTGTTCATAAGGAAAATGTATTTAGAATAGCCCTTTTAGAAGAGGCTCATAGTTCTGCTTATACTATGCATCCAGGAAGCACGAAAAATGTACAGGACTATCAAAGAATCATACTAGTGGTCAGGGATGAAGAACGATATTGCAGAATTTGTAGCCAAATGCCTTGTGTGTCAACAAATTAAAGCAGAACACCAGAAACCCGCTAGTGTATTACAGTCATTACTCGTTCCTGATTGGAAATGGGAACAAGTAACTATGGATTTTGTAATTGGGTTACCACCTACACAGAAAAAGCATGATGTTGTATGGGTGATAGTGGACAGGTTGACTAAATTTGCTCATTTTCTTACTATTAGAACTATTGACTCTCTGGAGAAGCTAGAAAGATTATATCTTCAAGAGATCATAAGACTCCATGGAGTTCCAGTATCATTAGTGTCTGATCGAGACCCTCGTTTTACTTCTCAATTTTGGACCGAGCTGTACGAAACCTTAGAAGCTTCACTGAAGTTTAGCACTGCATTCCACCCTCAGACTAATGGTTAATCAGAAAGAACTGTTCAGACACCGGAGGACATGCTGAGATCTTGTGTCATGGATTTCCATAGCAGTTGGGACCAACATCTGCCATTAGTGAAATTTGCATACAATAATAGCCACCAAGCTAGCATTGGAATGGCTTCTTATGAGGCACTATATGGAAGAAAATGCAGAACTCCCCTATGTTGGGATGAAGTAGGGGAGAGGAAGTTGAATAATGTGGAGTTAATTGAAGCCACCATTGAGAAGGTGAAGTTGATTAAAAATATGTTAAAGGCATATCAAGACAGACAGAAAAGCTATGCATATAACTAAAGAAGAAAACTAGAGTTCCAAGTGGGGGATATGGTTTTCTTGAAAGTGGCACCATGGAAGGGAATTATACCAAAAGCAGGGAAAGTTAAACCCCCATTATATTGGTCCATTCAAGATTTTGGAAAGAATTGGACTGGTAGCGTATAGATTGGAACTGTCGAAAAAACTTGAAATAATTCATAATGTGTTCCACGTGTCCATGTTGAAGAAGTACATCTCAGATCTCTCACTTGTCTTGGAAGTTCCTCCAGTTGAACTAAGAGAAGATCTATCATTCGAAGTACAACCAGTAGAAATCCTTGATCGTCAAGATAAAGTGTTAAGAAACAAAGTATTGCATATGGTTAAAGTACTGTGGAGAAATAATCAGATTGAGGAAGGACTTAGGAGACAACGAACCATATACAACACTAATACCCATGCTTATTTGCAAGCTAGTTATGTTTGATGTATTAGAAATATTGTTATTATTATCAAAATCTGGTTTAACCTAGAAAAACTATGTAATATCATTATTGTTTTTTTAAAGCCTAAGACTGGCCACGTATCATATACTAAGTTTAGTAAGATTGATGAGTAAACTCTGAATTTCGAGGACAAAATTCTTTTTAAGGGTGTTAGGATTGTAAACCCCAGAACTTTCCCTAGTATGATCTAATGAAGTCTTAAAAAAAATTCAAACCCTAAAATAGTTGTTTTAGACGATAGTGACAATATCGGGTAACCCGATTTATTAATTGAAAGTCCCGAAAGCCTCAAAATTGAACTAAGACTCCATAATCTCTTAAATATGAGTTAGAATGCATGATAATGTTGAACGGGATGTTTAAAAATCCAACCCCGAAGTTCCGGATCACATTAGGGTTAAATGACCTTCTAAAGGCAAAATGGTCTTTATGTTTTTAAAATAAATTTCTAACAATTTCTATTTAATCAAAACAAGACACTCCTCTCTTTCTTTTTGCATGAACGAAAACTCTCCTTTCTCTCTTAAAGTTTTTCATTTTCTCTGCTTAAAATCAAGCAAACAAAAGGTGAAATCAAGAATCCAACCTTAGATCCATCATCCTCTCATCAAGACCTACATTTCTATACCAACAAATTCACTTATTGCCACCATATTCTAAAGGTAAGAAAAACCCAGGTTTGTGTTAATCATTCTTGGGTTGAAGTATGATGTTTATAGTGATTTACTAATGGGAGTGTAGGTGTATTGGTGGTTGATTTTGGTGTAGGAAGTGAGGAAACACCAAAGCCCTAATTGGAAAACAAAAACCCTAACCCAAATCTTTAATCAATGTAAGTGTTCTTTGGACTCAATTGAGCATGTCTAGTTATTATTGGTGTTATGGAGCTGATGAAATTGAATTAAGAATGATGGCTGTAGTGAAAGGAGTGGAATGGGTTTATAGAAATGCAATCTGGACAGTTTCGAAAATACTGTCCTTAACTTGAAATATATATCTTTTCTAAGAAAAATGTCTGCTTCATAGTTAAACTAGATGTAATAAGCTTTCCAACGAGTATTAGAACACCTAAATCCAAGACCATTTCATTGCCCAAATGGTCTAAGAAACTCACTGCTGGTGCAGAGCAATTTTGCAGATACTCAAAGTTTCTGACTTACTGTTGAGGTGTGATCTGGATAGTCAAATGACGTCCAAAATTATGAAACTTAGCTATAATTAAAGCTTAGGATGATCCCCAAAAGTTTCATAAAGGAACAAAATTAAAATTCAAACCCAAAATATGAGAAAATGGTGAAAATGTCCTTAGGGGTCAAAACTGAAATTTATGCTTAACTTTGTATCATATCCTATTAGAGTTAATGTTAACACTCTACCATATTTATAAGTGCTAAAAACACTTTAAGGAATAAATAAAGTCTGATAAGCCTCTATGGTGAAATGAAAATAACTTGCCTCAATAATGATTAGACGTGTATGAAAATAGTGAAATTGAAATTGCATATGCATGATAGAACAAATAAAGGGGAGATGTTGGGATAGGTTGTAATTGATAATTATGAGAGTTACTTATATATGTAACCTATGTTTAGGTTCGGATACTCAACAGGCCTATCCATTAGCAAGAATATGTCATATCACTAAGAATAAGATTAAGACTATGACAAGCACATGACATATATAATGCTCATAGATTTATTTCAAGTAATTGTTTTTGAACCCATTTGTACTTTTCCTTCATATTAGAACCATTGTCATAATCTTGACCCCTCATATTGTGGACATTAAGATCAAGAGACTTAAATGCATTCAATAATTTATTGAAAAGTCATAATCTAGATGTGTCATCTACCTTCAAGAACTCGGAAAAGTATCCCTCTATTTTCATTTTGTCACTTGACATATTCACATATCATACTATTAGACTCATTTCTTCTTGATGGCTCACATATGAGGTTAAGAATTGTAGAAAAGTATTTGACATGTTTAATAATCCTTATGATAGAAACCCTAACACTATAATCCTAAAGAGAAATCAACTCATTTTGAATTTTGTTACCAAGATAATGGTGATAAATTTCATGATTTTGAATGTGTCTAACATGATCTTGCATTATCATATTAAATACAACAATCATCTGAATCAATTCACACAAAAATTACCATCACCATCTTAGTAAAGTTTATCATTAAATCCTCAAAAAGCCAAATTATATTTAGCAAGACATTTTATAACATAAACTATTATTATCAAAAGTTGTCTCCAATATTATTTCTCCTTTACAATTTATTGTTGCAAATTTTTATCAATTGTTTAATTTTTGCTCAATCTTACTCTTAGTGCATTCTAAGGTTTTATGTTAGTCATATGCCCAACACTATTTTCATATTCTTTGAGACTTTAACTAAGATGCTTCTAATTTGTAAATATATCATTTTCTAATGCACTTTGTTTGCTATTATATTTGAACAACTTACAACAAAAACAATATGCTTTATCCACGTATTTAAAGTAAACGAATCATTTTCTATCACTAATCTCTCCATTACTCAATTTTCTAGAATAATAAGAATATGAAAAATGTAGAGAAGTATTGTCTAAAGGAAACACAATATTCAATTCCCTTATGGACTCTTTTTCAACTAAAATGTCACTTAATTTGTTCACAAGATTATCTCAATTTTTTAGGATCATAAATATCTAACAGAGAGATTGGTTTCTCATTGATTTTAAATTTTCTAAATTGGATGCAATTGGTATATGATCATGCTTACTCAAACTACTAACATCCTTATGAATATGAATCTCTTCACTTAAATTTTCATTACGTTTTTAAAAATTACATTATCTTGATTCCTTAAGATTCTCACCATAGGAGCCTACTATTTTAACAAATTTGTTGATAACTTCTTTTTTACATATTATTAACTGTTAAACTATTTTTTCTTTATCTTTTCCCTTTTTTACTTTTAGATAAATGCTTTTTATGCAACATCATATGAAAAAGTATAACACAATTGGACTAGGAAAAAAAACAAAAGGACCTATGTAGAATTGGAAGAAGTAAGCATGCACAATGAAACAACAATAGCTCAACCATATATCACAAAGATATATCAATGGTATTATGTATTTACGACAGCGGAACAAAAAAACAAAGAGCAAAATTTAACATCCTATATTAAAAATGAAAAAATAAAGAGTAAACTTTTATGATAAAAGTTATTCTTTTAGAATTCTGAAAATATAATTCCATAATTCTAATAGTTTTCAAAAGATAAAATGTTATTGATTGGCAATTTAGAGAAAAACTAATCTTTGCAGTTGAATATGATCAACCATTACTCCTTGGTCTAACAAAAAATAAAATTCTGTAGGATCACATTGACAATATAATTCTATAATTCTAATAATTTTCACAATATAAAATGTTCTTAAAGAGCATCAATTATAAGTTTCTAAAAGCTTAGCACGCGTTCAGTTTAAACTTTACACATTGTTTGTTTCATCTTTCAAAAACCATAAATAGACCTACATTTCCCATTTCTCCTTATGCAAAGTACTTAACACAAGAATTGACATGATTCTTGAAATGGAATTAAGAAAGCAAACATCATTTGCATAACATAACATTTGTGGTCAAATGCAATTACAAGACGTGTAATTTATGGAAGAATCTAAAACATTTTATGACAATACTCTCAATTGAGGGGTTAAAAGGTTGAAGTTAAAATACATAGGCATAATTTGTTGAAATTATGAAGTTGTACTTGAAATAAGTTCATCTTCAAGATGGGAAAAATACTCTTAGAAGATTTAGCGAAGAAGTTTTCTTAGTTACTGATGGCATAAATTACATGCATTACAAGAATGTCTATGAAACGTCTTACTAAAAATGAACCCTTCTATAGAATCCAAATAATGAAGATTTGGATTAGTAGATTCACAACTCACATCCATCCAAAACTTACATGCTCATCAATCAAATACCAATTAAGCTTACCTATGTAACTAAGTGATAAAGAAAAACTATTTTAATCCAAAGAGGCATTCATATTCTGAAACTTTCAAAATAGACAGAAAAAGTTTGATTGGAAGAACAGAAAATGACTAGTAGCAAACCAAAGAAGAAAACTAAATCTAATCATCTGATGTTCTTGATATTTTGGAAGCCAAGAGAGACGGTGTGCTTGATTCAATTGGAGGAATAGTAATAAGAATTATGATGAATATAGTAGATTTCTATTCCTCACTATATTGAGGGATATGAATTATTACCCCAAAAGGGGATATAAAAATACTATTAATCCAATAATAATATATTACTAACCATCTTTTTCCATTCTTTACTAATTTCTTTTTTCTCATATCAACTAACCAAACACTCCTCAGTTTTGATTCATTTCAATCTTGATATGGCCATCAAGGTTGTTGATTTGGTTCGACGATCACATTAATTAATTGTTTTTTCGTTTGCTTTTCCTATGAGGTGCTAATAGAGTTGCGTTAATTAACCATGTTCTTTATTGCACATACTACTCCAAATATTGAAAACAAAAGTAAATATTTTGTTTCTACTTGGGCTCCTTACGGCCACATGAACATTTACACTATCTTTTATACTAGCTCTAGTATGATTATTGGAAGATTCATATGAAACACCTGAGCATGATTAAGATGGCCAAATGTCATACTACATGTTTCAATTGGGGAACATATGACCTATATAAGCCTAGGTCTTAGGCGAGTGCCCTTCCTGTCATTGTTTATGCCAAACATGACCTTGGTAGCCATAACAAAAGCAACAAAAGCTATATGTTCTTGAGCACCCATTAGACCGTTATCAAGTTTCCATAAAATGGTAGCTAAGATTATGGCTATGATAAGAACAACACCACATCGCATCCCAAACATTTGGTGTTTTATTTGTAAGTTCAATATTATTCTTTTGGCTATAGTTATCATTTTAATCCAAAATGGGTTGTCACTCACAACAGAAACATTTTACAATGCTTATCGTCAATCCTCGTATGGCTCACTCAATTATTTCCATTCTTGCTCGCATCTCCTTTTCCATCACCTTTTGTCGGAACAACCTTTTAGGCTACTGGGCTTAACAAAGGATTTTTTATTTTCTTTTCTTTTTCATCACAGTCTTAGCTTCATTTTAAGCCATAATCTCTTTAATTATTCATTATTTCAAATTAAATTAAATTAAATTAATAATGGATAAATAGTGAATATGTGGCAGCCACGTGGTAAGCTTAAAAATCTGAAGTGACGAGCATGTTAGTAACATTAACGGAAAACTTAATATTAGACTATTTTCACAATAATTAAAAGTTTGAGTATTTAAGTGTTATTTTTTAAAATTCAGACTAATATTATAAAATTGAGATAAATTTGAAAGAAAAAATTATAATGTATCCTATGTTTTATATAAATATTTGTGTATACATGACCTTGAAGAACCACCAATGTTTTTTTTAATATTAAGGTAAACAACAAAAGCAATGAGTTCCTTTTCTAGGTAGTTAGAGGTATGATCTATCCATCTTCAATCGGCTGTTTTGTAATTCGATCTTTATTTTTACCTAAACAAATATTTATTGTGTTTGATTTGACCCTCTAACATGGATAATTATTTGCGTAATTCAATTTCTTAAGGCTACCTTGGACTTGGACACTTACTGACTGAGCCCAATCCAATGCCACCAACACCCACCGGCACTGATCCACCTAACACAACTGCCCTTCTCACAGCACCTAATTACAAATGTTAAAATTATCTACTCAAGCATCTCTACGACAAAAACCCTTCCGAAGTTTTCTACATTTGTTCAGATCTCCACTTCTGTTTAGTTATGTCGATCACCATCGTTTCAGTTAAAGCAAGGCAGATCTTCGACAGCCGTGGTAATCCAACCGTCGAGGTTTGTCTCTCTACTCATCTCTCTCTCTCTTTCTCTTACACACTTACTGTTTTTCACTTCCGATACCGTCGAGGTTAAGGATCTTTAAGGTGTTGTACGACTTTGATGTCCGTTTCTCGATTTTACACGTGTAAGATACTTATTTCTGTTCTCGTTTCTGTGAGATTAGTCATTCTTCGTACCATGTCTTTGGTTTGAGTTGATTGGGGGGTGTAATAGTTACTAGGATTTTCATTTCATTGTGTTGACCGTTTATTGTTGGACTATATGTCTGATTTAATGAATGGATATGGATTTGGTGCAGGTTGATGTTCTTCTGTCTGATAAATGCCTGGCTAGAGCTGCTGTTCCTAGTGGCGCATCAACCGGTAGGTCGTCATTTAATTTGGCATCCGTCATTGATGTTTGTGGTTGCTATATTAGGAGGAAGCCTGGTGAAGTTTATGGTTAGGCTTTTGTTGAGAAGTCTTGGGGTTTGTTATTGACTGCAGGAGTTTATGAGGCCCTTGAACTGAGGGATGGAGGCTCAGACTACCTCGGAAAGGGTGTTTCTAAGGTGAAGTTACTTTGATGTTTCATTACATAGTCACAGGAATCACGTTATGTACTACCGTTGTTTTTACATTTTTATTATTTTAATGTGCAGGCCGTTAACAATGTCAACACAACCATTGGTCCTGCATTGATTGGCAAGGTCCATAGCAATTGATCCTCTTAAATATTGTTTCTTATTGCAGAATGATTTTGCTATGTTATGTATATTAGCATTCAACTACATGTATTTTTAGCTGTTCACCGCTAATAATTGTGGGCTTCTCTAGTGATTGGTTAAATTCTATAAGATTGTTCAAGCTGACATTAGGTCTCGATTACTTCTAGAGTCTCAGTTGATAAGGATTTAAATGAAAAATAAAGTCTTGCGATGAATTGTCTTCTTAAGAGTTGGTTATTTATTAAATTAAAATGCTATTGTATCGTAGGATTTAAATTGTTCTGTTCATATATACTAATATATGTGCTTTGCGACACAGGATCCAACTGATCAGGTTGGTATTGATAACCTCATGGTTCAACAACTTGATGGAACTGTGAATGAGTGGGGTTGGTGCAAGCAAAAGGTAATTCAACAAATTTCTTGTATTTTCTTGCTCATAGGTGTTCTGAAATGTATTGGATGTTTGATCTCTTTTTCTCTCTGCAGCTTGGTGCAAATGCCATTCTAGCAGTTTCCCTTGCAGTCTGTAAAGCTGGGGCTCATGTCAAGGGCATTCCTCTTTATAAGGTACTGTCAAAGGTTTTTCGAATGAATTACTAAATGATATGCATTTGCTTTTAAAGGATTTAAATTATATTAAGCCTTTTTCATTTCTAGTATGATTTATTGGGGATGAATCCTAACGTATCATTTGGATGCAGCACATTGCCAACCTTGCAGGAAACAAGAGTTTGGTGCTTCCAGTTCCAGCATTCAACGTCATTAATGGTGGATCACATGCTGGAAATAAACTTGCTATGCAGGCATGCTTTTCAGTACTGTGTTTCACTTGTACACAAAAATATTTACTGTATTGAGTTTCTGATTGTTTGATTCTCACAGGAGTTCATGATCCTTCCTGTTGGAGCTTCCTCTTTCAAAGAGGCCATGAAGATGGGTGCCGAAGTTTACCATCATTTGAAGGTAATCATAACCCCACCCGAATTTGCTTTACTTTTTACATGGATGCTCATTCCTGTGGGCTAACATAATTTTCTTCTTTTCCTTTTGGTAATTTTGCTCTTCATGGTATATTTCATGAGATAGTGATCATAATTGTAATTTGAGTCATTACAGAATATATTGGTATTTTCAATGTTAACGTTGGAGATTTCTAGAAAGTTTTCCAGTGCACATTTTAAGTTTGAAAGGATCTGCACCATGTAAAGGGTTTTTCTACATCATACTTAATGACTTTGACATGCCAATCACTGACCTTTCACTTCTCCTTTTTCCAGTCTGTCATTAAAAAGAAGTATGGTCAAGATGCAACAAATGTTGGAGATGAAGGTGGTTTTGCACCGAACATTCAGGTGAATCCTCACGAGTTTTTGCTATGTTCTTCCACAAATTTTGTTTCTTCTGGCAACTGTACTTACATTCTCATATTTGGCAATCTCAGGAAAACAAGGAAGGACTTGAATTGCTGAAGACTGCTATTCAGAAGGCTGGTTATACAGACAAAGTTAGTTTCATCTAGAATCTGATGAATTCATTCTTTTGTTGTTTTTTATTTCATCTGAATTGCATGTGCCTGATAGTCTCCTCTTCTTTTTTATTTTGTTAGGTGGTCATCGGAATGGATGTTGCAGCTTCTGAATTCTATGGATCTGATAAAACCTATGACCTGAACTTCAAAGAAGAGGTGAGTTTTTCATGGGATTCTATAGCCAATTAAATCCAGTATTTCAGATTAGACTAAGGGGTAGTGAAACATATTCATTTGAAATTTCCAAGTGTTGGTTTCAGATGAACATCCTAGTCATCCCTATTTAATAGGTTCAGCTCGTAGCATGCTACTCTGTACTGTACTGTGTAAATGTCTAAAGTTACAATATGTAACACATATATGCATGCATTGACATGCTTAGAAGGAAGCTGATTTTATGTTGGCGAGTACATATTGATGAAATTGGAACTTAATGAGAGGTAAATTAGAAGAGATGCATATTCTTGTGTTGTATTGACAAAAGGGGAAAAGATAATGGATGTTAGGGGCATGATTCAATCCATTGATAACTGAGTGACCAAACGTAAAAAAATTTGTTGACCCTGGTGAAGTATATTTATGGTAATCTTCTTAAGGAGAAAGTTATTCATTTGAATCTACAGTTGTTAATCTTTGTAGTCTTCTTTTAACGTTCCATTTATTTGTTAAAATCTTTCTTCTTGTGTTTGAAATTTGTCCTCAGTTTGAGTCTACACTTTCATGCTTGAACTGCAAAGAAAGCATCAGTTTTTGAAGTTTATAAGTTTGTTACAGCGGTTCCGACTTCCAGGCATACTTATGCTTATCTTCTGTTCTGTGCAGAAAAATGATGGCTCTCAGAAGATATCTGGTGAAGCTCTCAAGGATTTGTACAAGTCATTTGTGTGCGAATATCCCATCGTGTCAATTGAAGATCCATTTGACCAGGATGACTGGGAGCATTACTCAAAGTTAACTGCTGAAATTGGGGAGAAAGTCCAAATTGTAGGCGATGATCTTTTGGTCACTAATCCCAAGGTCAGCATTTTCATCTTTCCATCTCTTCCAATTTTTCTGTTGTTAAGACACTATAAGCTTGGGCTGTATTAGTTTCACTACTGATCCTGTTCTTTTTTGGCAGCGAGTTGAGAAGGCTATCAAAGAAAAGGCTTGCAATGCTCTCCTACTTAAGGTACTACCGCAATCAAATGTCTGATTAAAGCTTGCCTGCCTGTGGTTGGTGGAAATGTCTAAATCTATAATTTGTTGTTTTTCAGGTTAATCAAATTGGATCTGTAACCGAGAGCATTGAAGCTGTGAAAATGTCAAAGCGAGCTGGATGGGGTGTGATGACCAGCCACCGAAGCGGTGAAACTGAGGATACGTTCATTGCCGATTTGGCCGTCGGGTTGGCCACGGTAATTATAATCATTCAAAATAAGTACAAGTGAAGATTTTTTTTTCTTTTTCGGATTTGATTGCATACTGATTCCTGTTTTGGTTCAAACAATGAAGGGTCAAATTAAGACAGGAGCCCCATGCAGGTCAGAGCGTCTTGCAAAATATAATCAGGTCAGTCTCCCTTTCTTGCTCTAGTTGATTAACAGTGATGGATTTGCAGTTTCTCGCAATGTGTTTTCATAAATGTTTTGTGCTTTCAGCTACTCCGCATTGAGGAAGAGCTTGGATCAGAGGCGGTATATGCTGGAGCCAACTTCAGGAAACCTGTTGAGCCCTATTAGAAGTATCTCATGGTTTTGTGACGTGGGATTAATATTTACCTGTCCTGGAATAAGATTATGTAGAATTTTCAATAATCTGATCAGAAATTTTGTTCTTAGGCTGGAACAATACTTATCTTTTCTGAGTTGGAATAACTTAAAATTAGATTTGACTGGGTTGATCTTTTAATGAAATCGATTGTTCTATTAGCTTTATTTATTTCTTCATAATTTCAACTTGGTAGTTAAATTATTTACAAAATTGCATTTTAAATTTTAACGTTTACAATATAATATAATTTGAATCTTACGTTTTTAAGACGGTTTGAACAGATTTTAAATGAATGGAAAGTTTAACGTTAATTAAATATTATGTTAATAATATTATTATTGTTACATTTTTTAAATAAAAATAAATTGTATTATTGCATAATTAGTATTTTTAATTAATCAAAAAGTGAGTTTCAGAGTTGATTGTGCGATTTATATGATAAAAATTGTCACGTTTTAATTAAAAAATAATATTATGTTAAACTGTTTCTTCAAAATCTAATTTTAAGCACTTATAACTAGTCAATTTAATTATCTTTTTAAATCATCAATATTTTTTATCAATTATTTATACATTGTGGCAGAAGGTCAAAACAAATAAAGTGCAGGCTGTGGGGTTCGAACCCACGCGTACTTATGTACAGAAGATCTTAAGTCTTCCCCCTTAACCACTCGGGCAAACCTGCCCTACATGCTCATTTTGTATAGTTTTTACATCTGTTTGTTTAGACTCGACTGCCTAAGTCCTGCGAGTTTGAGTCTCTTTTAGTAAAATATTAGGCGAAATGTTGGAGCTGGGAGCCTAGGAGGTAATGTTGCAAATATAGGACGGGATTGAGTTTTGATACGAAGTTGTATTAGTTTTGGTTAATATCGGGTATCGTTTTAAGTAATTTTTTAAATTTATGAAATAGTTCATAATTTTTTAATATCAAAATAATTCATTGTTTTATATATATATATATATATTTTTTTGGAAAATCAGAAATTTTGTAAGGAATAAAAAGTTATGTACAAACAATAGCTACCAAAGGTAAACTCAAGACACGCAAAACAAAATGGCATGCATCTAACTGTCCTGCTAACAATTGCATCCTAGGCTGTCAGAATAGGAGGTGACAAGATGAAACTCAAAACAAATACCACAAAAACCTAGTTATACATCAAGCAATAAAATACTAACAACTACTACAACAATATATCAGCAAATACTTAAAATACACTAGCAAACACAGACCAATACCATAGACGAACTTGGTAACATCAAATCCTGCAAATCTATATGCACGTGCTAAGTTAATGCCAGCAGCAACTGCCATATGTAATGGTTTACAGTATCGAAACCATTGCCTAGAAAAACTCCAGGGAATCCAAATTGCATTTGAAACATCGTCGAAGCCCTTGAAAGTGTGGCCACCCAAGAGGATTCATCCGTGTGGAAGTGAGACCGCCTAGTTTCACAGGAATCTGCATAGAAAAGTTAGTGCACAATAGATCTAATTACCTCTCAATGTGTGTAGGCTGAGATGCTCCAGAACTTGGAAGATTATCCTGACTTGTAAGCTCTCTACCTCCATAGCTACACCCTTAAAAGTTCTTGAATTCCTCTCGGACCAAATATGGTAAACCGTTGTGGAAAGAATGATAGGAAAAAGGGAGGATAAAGGAGGTGTTTGGTGGAACCAAGAAAGGATAGATGGAAGGCTGGAAGGGTTTGGGATGGGGATTTGGAAACGGGTGAGACAATGGTCCCATACAGACTTGGAGAAAGGGCAGTTAAAGAATAGATGCTCATTGGATTCCATGTCCGCCATACACAGTGAACAATGGTTGGGCGTATATAGAAAGTGAAGTTTATCTCTTGTTTGGAGTTTGTTGAGGACTGCTAGCCAAAGAATGAAGGAACACCGTGGCCTGTTATTTTTAAACCAGACCAGGTTTTACCAAAGAACATGTTGGGTGGAGGGTCTCGTGAGTTTATAAGTTGAACCATTGGTGTAAGTCTTGGAGAAGCTAGGAAGCCATTCCAGGTGATCCGGAGAAGTAGTCGGTTGATATTGGACAGGTTCAAAGTCAGTAAGGAGTTCCATAGGAAAATTCTGCCGCCTCCATCCATTATTAATGATTAAATCAGAAACTTTTGCTATCATAGGAAAACCCAACCCATTTAACTCCCTAGGAGATAAGAAGTTCCTTAGGATTCCCTGTATCCTCGTGGATGCCAAGGATCCTGCCATAAGAGAGTGGACTGTCCATTACCTATCCTAAATCTGAATTGATTCCCTAATTTGTCACGGACACTTAAAATTTTCCGCCAACTCTAGGAGCTATTATTAGTAGGGTGAGCACTCCAAAAGTTTTTCCGTCTTAAAATAACCATATGCACCCATCTAACCCACATGGCCTCTCTGTCATGTGGAAATAATTGATCTTCTGTTATTGCAATATTGAAGACCATCTCATCAATAAAACTTGCAATGTTAAAGGGTTTCTTCACACTTATTATATATATTAATTATAATTTTCTTA
>JANKOD010000004.1:21956546-21971528 GCA_026284645.1 Erythroxylum acuminatum | reverse complement strand
AAATCAGCTTAACATCAGCTAATATAATCAACTATCAACTAACAATTTATAGAATCATCTAATACCTAATGTAATCTGCTGTTTGTCAAAAAGATCATAGAAAAGAAATTAACTGATAGTTGACCGCTAATAGAATCAGCTAATAGCTAATGGCTGTTTATCAAAAGGGTTGCAGGAAAGAAAGGCAATAAGCTTCTGCCAGCTCTCCCGGTAGAAAGAGAAATAAATGAGAGTTTCAAGAGTCAAAGTACATGGAAATGAGAGTTACGATGCGCAAAAAAGGATTGGAAAAAGAATGTCAGTGCTTAGTTAGTCGTCACAGAATCGATCGCTTTCAGATTGTACCGTCCAAAAGCTTTAATCAAATCACGTAAAGCCCTGAATAGCATCATTATTTAACAATCTACTGCGCAAGTAAAAGATTAAGAATGCACCGAACAACGCACATCAACAGTCTGAAGAGGGATCTAGAGATGCTAAATCAAAATAACTCAAACAGAAGCGATTTTAAGCATCGGAGTCGTCGCAGATAACAACAGTGTTAATACAGAAATGGTTATACCACTAAATAAGTTCACTGATCAAAGAAGACAAGATCGTAGATTCTTAATTAAAAAGTTTGTAAAGAAAAGCGAGAAGCACTCCCGAAGTATGCCAAAACCAACAGTACCTTAGCAGCAATAGCTCGCAAAAACTTAGCGCGATAGGCACCAGAAGTAGAGGCCCAATTTTTGCCTTTGTTTCTGCTAAATGCTCTCTGGGCCGCTTCCACGGCAATCTCAACATCCTCTGAAGTAGCTGCAGGAAGGTCACCTGAACCAAACCCTTCAAACTCAGATTTATGTACTCTTTTACTAGACTCAAACAAGAAGTCAAAACCAACCAAAAGAAACTTAAAGCTAGACCAGATCAAAAAACAAGAAAACACAAACTGACTATAGAACAAGCCCTCGCATTTGGCCAGTGGAAAGGTTTATATAAAGCAAGAAAACAATGGACAAACCGATGATCTCTTCAGTGGCAGGATTGATAATGGGGATTCGCTTTTTTAACACGGGCTCTTTCCACTCTCCGTCGATGAAAAGCTGTCGGCTTGGTATAGCGATCGCCATTATCAGAGCTTAAATTGATTGATCGTAAAACGGAACAGAGAGAAAGAGGAGGTCTGAGTTTTTCAACTTCCAATGTCAGCCTTAAATTGACTGAGGAACTTGTTTTAAAAACACAAGGAAACGTTATTTTCTCGTTTCCGTAAATTAGCTGCGGTTTTCTTATCTTTTAAAACCAAAAATCGCAACATCCTCAACCAAACAAGATTTACGTGGCTGTTTCTTTTTCCTTAAAAACGGCAACAAAAAACGTACGAAAAAAATGAAACCAAACAGCCTCTTAGAATTTCACTTTCTATGAACATAGCCAATTAACCATTGAGCACATTGCTATACTTATCATTCAGTGTGAAGAATTGACCAATTGTGAAAATTTTGAAAATTGTAAGCTTAGGTTATTTCCAAATTCATTAGTAGACTCAACCTTGTCTTAGTATGCTTGTAACATCCCACCCTCAATGGGAAGGGGAAAATAGTAATTTAGAAAGGGTCGAGAGTGTTCAGTACTGTGTGGCAATATTCATGCATGCCGTTACACGTGAATAGTGAAAATTGCACATGAATCGGGAGATATGACATAAAAGTGTTCATGATGTGATAAAATTGCTTGCTATTACTGTGATCAATTATTTTGCCTCTGATGTGACACATTTACTGATTGTGATATATGGGTTCAGTGTGATCTATGTACGGTTTAAATTGGGAAATTGTGAACTACTTATTATGATGTGACATATTGCGATACGTGAATCGGGTTCGAGTCCTGCGGGAGTGGGGTGCTACAATGCTTTATTTCCCAATCATTCTACCCTTTTGTGGGCTAAAATAAAGAGATTATTTCATACTCAGTTTTTCTGAATTGAACCTGAAGTTAGTATAGTATAATTGTCTAGACTTATTCAGAAAAGTGACGAAAATGTTGACATGTTTATCACATGTTTCAAGACAATGAGAGGTCGATGTCGAATTGCACTTATAGAGACTAAATATGTGAAGTCAACCTAAAAGGGTGTTGATTTTAAATTGCAAAAAGAATTTCAAGGTATGGAATTTTGTGATTCCTATAAATTGGTAGCACAAGTATTTGAATACAAAGAACTTTTTTAGAAAAGAAGGGAATTAAAAAAATAGTTTAGTTAGTAATTAACTTATGGAAACAAATTCATATGTTTTAGCAGTGGTTAAATTTAATATCCTTAGAACCTATGTTTTCCATGCTCAGAGCGGAAGTCTTTTAAAGTTAAAAAGAAAACTACAAGCACCAACTATTTAGATTCAATACATTTTCTACAACTCCAAAATAAAGGAAATCTTTGATTTTTTTGTTAAAGGAAAAATTCATTAGTTTACCATCAAAGCATGGAGTTCCCATAAAAGAAGAAATCAAAGGGAAGGACAACTGTAATAATCACAATACTTGGATTCATCCAATAAATTCATATAAGAGATTCAAGAATATAAAAAGGCCCAAATATTAAAAGTCCTAGAAGTCATTTAGTTAGAGAATTCGTGTACATAAGAATTAGTTAAGAAGTCCAGGATTCAATAAGTCTAGACAATTGATATATAATTGATATTTTCATTTAAAATGACAATGCATGGAGGTAGTTAGTACGGATGTGGCCAAAATAGGAAGTAAGTTAAAAATTGAGCAATTATAAGAAAACTGCTTAAGGTTGTTGAAGTTGAAAGAATAGTGGTCATGATGGGAAGTGAGTTAGAAGATGCGTAGTTATAGAAAAATTGTTTAAGGTAGTTGAAGTTGAGAGGACGGTATAAATTTACCAGCAACACAAAGAGGTACAATCTTCATACATATAGACACAGAAAAAAAATCAAAATTTTTTTTGTTATTATTTTGCAATTTTCATTGCGTTATGTACTTAATTATTATCTTAAATTCCTTTTGAAGTTTATACTTTCCTTTTACCTAAATCAAATTGTTTCTTTAGTTAAAACCTTATCCTAATACTTTTTAGCATCTCGGTAGCTTAGAATTTTACTTTCTAAGTTTTCTAAAGCCCACTTATATTATTGATAAGAAGTCATGTAGAAATTATTGGATAATTCTTCTCTAACACGCTCGAATTTCAAGTTGATTGTATTAGCAACCAATAATTTAGCACACCTAATAGGACACAATGTTGCTTACAAGGAACGAAAAAGAAATCGTTATGCTCCCAACCCAAAGTATTAAGTATCGTACAGTACCGTGCTCCCAAAAAATAGTATAGTACTTGCTGACACTATACCAATATTCAATATCAGTTGGTATTAACCTTTTCGATCGGTAGTGGTTGATGCCCAAAAAAATCATGTTGGTACTGAGACTAAAATGCAAAATACGTATTTATTCATACGTAATGCTGAAGGACGCGGAGGATTTGAACACAGTTGTTCCATAAGTTCCTTGGATGCATTAGTGGCTTTTTTGGCAGATGGCTTCGAAGTTGCTCTTTTTTCATATTTGATGGTGTTTCTGCTTGTGTCTTGTTTCTGTTACTGAATTGTGTGATCAGTTATTTTCGCAGGGTGATTCTTGTTTCCTGCTGGTTTAGGTTGGTTTGCTGTTAAGAGCGTGCTTTTTGTATCCTCTGTGATACTTGTATAGAACCTTTTTATTCATCTTTCTTTCATTTATTAACTTATCTGACTTACTAAAAAAAAAAGCAAAATACAAGTATAGGGAGTGAAAATATTTAAAAAAGGCTTTACATTAGTCATTAGGGTCCCTTATGTCGAGTCCTCACTCCTTAACTCAAAAGTCAGAACTTTAGTTTCCTCCTCTCCTCTACTGTCGCACGTTGCTTGGAGCTCTGTCATCCCTCTCCTTGTTGCACGTTATGGTCATGTTGTCCTACTGACGGTCGTTTCATTGCTCTCCTTTCCATGTGCCTGTCGTGCTTCTCCTCTCCAACCTCTAGATTTGCCCTATCGCCAGCCTACCACATGTCTCTCCAACCTCCAGATTTGTCACGTCGCCAGCTGACGCACCATCTTCATTGTTCCAGAGTTAGAGCTCCTCTCCTCACGAGTCCCGCATCATCTTTCCGGATTCATTTTCAGTGCTTACGTGTGTAATAACTGATAACTAGTAATTGTGTGTGTATGGTGTAGTTGTAAACTTATAATATTATGCGTGTAATTATGGTGTAGTTGTAATCTTATGTGTGTAATTACGGTATAAGTGTACCATGTAATTATGGTATAGATGTAATCTCATGTGTGTTAATATGTAAGTGGATTATGTAAATGTGTAATTAAGATTTATAAATCAATAATTTGGGACCAAATCTTCTGTCCTACTTACCCAAGCCTTACTCTGTGCCATTCATCTACAACCACAGATTTTAGTGGGACCCACAAAAATAGATGTTGCGGATGAATAGCACACAGGGTAGGGCTTGGGTAAGTGGGACAGAAGATCTCAACCCCAATAATTTGTGTGTAATTAGAAATCATAAAATACACTGTATTATGTGTATTATGTATTCTTGATTAGTTATCATTCAATACACACAAAATTATTGATTCCTTATTCGTTTTGGTCAATTAATAATTAGAAATACACTAAATTATTTGTAGAATATTATAATAGTGTATTGTGTATTGTAATTTTCATTCTTTTTTATGTAATCCTAAATGTAAATATAAAACATTTTGGTGTAATTTAATTTAGTTTTTTATTTCACTGAAGTCAATTTAGCTCTTTTGTCATTTTTTATTTTATTTGATTATTTAATGTATTTGGTTTATGTTATGAGAGTTTCTAAAGAGATTTAATTTAAACTTAAAATTTGACAAAGTTTTATAATTCTTTAAGGTATTTTTGAAATTGTACCTTTTTGCACTTCTTGAAATTTAAAAGTTCTTTGATTTAAGTCTCTCATAAAATGGAAGAATTTGACATTAAAAGTTAGTTATCATATGGTACTTCATTTCACTTAAATTAGGATATTTTGTGATGAGTTTGTGTTGATACTTATTATCTGTCAAGGTTTACTAACATATATACATGAAAGTCCTTTCCCTGGGTTGTGTTTCCCGAGATTTGATTTGTAATTTCTTCTTTGTTTTTCCATTAAAAAAAAGTAAGACAAACAAAATTGAGCAGTAGCATCCCAAAAAATTGGGCCTTGAACAGTAAGGCTCAAACGTAGGCCCCTCCACAATTTGGCCTCTTATTACAAATAAATCACTCGCTGGGGTCTTGAAGAAAAAGAGCAAAAAGAAAGAAAAAAGGGAATCAATAAGCTTCATTCCGTTCCCTGTAACTTTTTTATTTTCATTTTTGTTAGTTTCGATTGTCGATTTCTGTCTTTGATGACTATTCTCGTGTTATGTAATTACAAGATTTGATGTATGAGGATCAATATTTAGGGTTAGGGTTTTTTCTTTTCATTTCTTTTGATGTTCATCACTTGGTAAATGGAAATGGAGCGTAAATCCTTCGATAGATCGCGAGAACCTTCTGGATTGAAGAAGCCCCGTTTAGCCGATAACCAACCAAATCCCAACGGCCGTCCATTCCCATCAAGACCGTCGCCGTCACCCTTACTGCCTAGGTACAGTAATAGACTGGCTGCTTCTTCTGATAGGGACTCCGAGAGCAACGACTCGAGCCTTGGAAGCGCCGTCGGCTATCAGCCGCCGTATCAGGAGCTTGTGAGCCAGTACAAAGCGGCTTTATCCGAGCTGACTTTTAATTCGAAACCCATAATCACTAACTTGACTATAATTGCCGGCGAGAATCATCACGCGGCCAAAGCTATTGCTGCTACTGTCTGCGCTAATATTCTTGAGGTGAACCAAACCCAGTTTCAGATTTCACCCAATTTCAATTATTACATTTGGAATTGTAAATATTGTGGCCCAGTTGTTGAAGGCAAGAGTAGTTTGTTAGTAGTTATATTTTTTTTTTGGGTAATATGGTACTGTAACTTCAGTTTAATGAAACATATTTTGACATCAAGCGTCTTGTTTATAGTCGTTATGCAGTTTTGGATGTTTACTTTAGCAACCTTTTTCATTTTGAGGCAAGGAATTTCTTTTAATTGTTTGAAGTCCAACTTGGAGCATTGGTTTTGATTCCCTGCAATCCTTCCATCAGTTCAACTCAACATAGTTTAGGATTTGGTTTTTGCATGCCTCGTGTACATTTTGTGATCAAAGACTTATATGTCTTAGCACTATGCTTAGTTGAGTGGATTTGGGGTTCACTGAGGTCCCTTGGCTATTAAAGATCAATAGAAAATTTGACGTGCACAAAGCAAACTAGTTATGCAACCAGATCAATTTAACATGTTCTTGTTGCTTAGCTGATACTGGGTCATTGTGTTGCTGCTGTGGTGAATCTTTCAAGTAATTGAAGCTGCAAATCTGTTCTTAACAGATGCTTTTGTTTACCACATTGGAATTCTGTTACAAAAGTGGACATGAGTGAAGCCCTCATCTTTATTTTTCCAGTTGTTGGTCAGGGGTGGTGGAAGTCAGGTCATATTCTCTTAAAGCTAACATGA
The DNA here is from genome assembly GCA_026284645.1 of Erythroxylum acuminatum. Classification (NCBI taxonomy): domain Eukaryota; kingdom Viridiplantae; phylum Streptophyta; class Magnoliopsida; order Malpighiales; family Erythroxylaceae; genus Erythroxylum; species Erythroxylum acuminatum. The sequence continues at coordinate 21,964,900 of JANKOD010000004.1, read as the reverse complement.
AAGAAAGCACTGGTTTGGGAGTAATCAATCGCACCTATGCCATCCTGCAGCTCACAACTTTATTGAACAAACAGCAAGCTCCAAAATGCAGCTGGAGGAATTATCTTTTTAATCTTTCTAAATGGATAGACGATGGTATTCAAGAGCTGCAATTTTTTTTTAATTTGAAGGATGCTTCTTGAAATAATATGTAAAATTTCTGATCCATGATCATGATACTGATTGAAGTAGACATCATCCTTCACCTTCTAGTGGTGGATAATATCTTCTTCTAATACTAAGTTTAGAGAGGAAGAGAGACTCAAATTGCTGTAGAATTCAAAAAGTTCAAGAGGATATCATTCCAATGGCAGTTTTGTTGGTCTGAGTTTGATATTTTGTGGAAGTGTGATTCTAGTTAAATTTTCTCTTCTTGTTCTCCCTCTGAGTACATAATTTATGCAACTGACGTCATTTACAGGTATCCTTGCTTGTTTCACTGATAATGAAATAACTTGCAGGTACCAAGTGAGCAAAAGCTGCCATCACTTTATCTTCTAGACAGCATTGTAAAGAATATTGGGAGGGATTACATAAAGTATTTTGCTGCCAGATTGCCTGAGGTTAGGTTTTTCAATTTTGTACGGAGTCTTTTTACTTGAGAGGCATGTCAGATATGCTATACTTGAAAGTGTTGTGTTATACGGTTTCAACACTAGTCAGACAATTTTTTACTATAATTACAGATAGCAAACTTGTTTGTTAGAGAACTGATCCAAGTCCTAATTTACTACCAAATTGAGGTTACCTCTTGCAAATCAAATTGCTAAAGGGTGTTGCTTTTCCACTTTACTTGGTAATAATAAACTGTGTGGGTGTTTCAGGTATTTTGCAAAGCATATAAGCAAATTGATCCCTCCATCCATTCAAGCATGCGGCATCTTTTTGGGACGTGGAAAGGTGTCTTTCCTCCTCAGCCACTTCAGATAATTGAGAAGGAACTTGGCTTTGTTTCTGCTGTGAATGCTTCATCTTCAGCATCGACTACATCTAGGCCTGATTCTCAATCACAGCGCCCTCCACATAGCATTCATGTCAACCCGAAGTATTTGGAAAGACAACGACTTCAGCAATCAAGCAGGGTAAGTGGAATTGATGAACTGCCTTTAGCAATACAGGTATAGATATGTTGCCATAGCTTAGACTAAACTATCTTACATCATAAACTTTGTTTTCTATGTCCTGAATAAAAATTGCTTTTTTTCCTGTTTTTCTAAGTTCGGGTGCCCCATATTTCCCTTTCCTATATCTAACTGTTACCTGCTTTTTCGTCTCATGTGAGAAAAAAATATGTGCTATGGCATAGAGACTTAGATTCCTGGAAATACATTACCACAGAAGTTTTTTACTTATGCATGTACATGACTTTTGAAGGAGGATGGATGTATAAACTTTTTTTAGCAACACCAAGAACAATGTATAAACTGTGTCCCAATAATATTCTTTTATGTTGCTTCATCTGTTGAGGTAGTGTAAGTAGTGTCGCCATCAAACTGATTATGTTTCTCTATCAATGTGGTTCTATCTCAAGGCAAAGGGAATACCTAATGACATGACTCTTCCTATAGCCAACTCGAGTGAAGATGTTGAAAGGCCAGGCAGGTCAGCCGTTACTGGTGCTGGACGCCCATGGGAGGAAGGTTCTGTCAAAATTAATGTGAGTAAACAATTGATTCCATTCAGATTTTAACAAATTAATGCATCCCATTGCTTCTTATAAAATTGTACTTCCACTTATAAGATGTTGTCTTTCAGAATATTCAACGCCCCCATAAACAATCTATGGTTGAGCTTGTTCATGACAAGAGAATGGGTTCAACATATGGAGACTTTGAACATGGTTCTGATGTTCAAAGAAGCTCAGGCATGGGTGTTGGAAGAAGTGGGAGGATTTCGGACCCAGGGCATGACAAACCTTGGTATGGCACTGGCAGCAGCATCTCGGAGACAATATCTAGCCAAAAAAATGGTTACAGTCTGAAGCAAGGATCCCCACAATTGTCATCAGCAAAGGCTGCTAGTTACGATTTGCATCTAGAGCCCCGTATTCAGGACATTGCTAGGAGCCACAGTGAGATGTCCCCTAGCTGGAAGAACTCAGAGGAAGAGGAGTTCATTTGGGAAATGCACTCTAGAGTGTCAGATCATGATGCAGCTAAACTTTCTAATAACTCCAGAAAAGGGTGGACTCCTGATGATGCAGAGAAACTGGTAAGATTCAATTGGGAAAACCTTTTTCTTCTTAGAGTTTTGGAGCAATAAAAGTAAATGAGCAAACTTGTACTGGATTGCAAATTGAATCAAGTTTGCAATAAAAACTTCTGTGTTCATTCTGTGTTGTTTCATCATTGCTGTTTTCACTCTAAAATTTTCCATGTGCAGGACTTCGAAAATCACCTCCAAAGGCCACAAAGTGTACATGAAATTGGCTCAAGATTTGATAGAGAAAATTCCTCCGATTCATTATCTTCTGAACAGAAAGAGCAAGCTAGTAGTGGGTATCAAATGCCCTCCCCTTGGCAATTGCAGGATTCACATTCAGCAGATGGACTCTTGCATTCAGGAACTTCTATTACTGGTTACTCGAATGGTAATTCAGCCAGTATTAGTGGGTTGCCCACAAGCGCAGGTTCATTGACCAGGATGACAGTAAGACCTCATACCACAAGTTCTCAAATTGCAACCTCAGGATTTGGGTTTTCAGCACATGCATCATCAGGACCATCTGGAACCTTAGCACAATATAGGTTATCGTCCCTTGAAGTGCCATCATCATCATCATCTGCTCGGTCAGGCAGGCACCAACGCCCATCCTCACCCTCGTTTGCAGCACAGCACATGCATCAACAATTGCCAAACTTTTCTGAGGAAGACTATACACAACCCCAGTCTCTACCTCAGTCAGAATATACAGTTCCTAAAAAAGCCAACATGGACAAATTGCTGTCTCGAAATGTTGAACGTGGCAACTTGGACACGGTGCAAATTCAGGAGGGGAAGGCTTCATCTTCTTCAGTACTTACTTCTCAACCAAGTCATCAGTATAATCAATCACAACAATCTCTGTCTAGAGAATCTGAAGCTTCTCATCAGATTCAGAAACCACACTTGCCGCAGGTCTCAGATATTAGAACTCCATCAACATCAGGAATTAGTGCATCTGATCATTCAAGTTTGCCTACCGCAGAAGTAACAGGACTATCAAGTACTAGTAGCTTGTTGGCTGCTGTTATGAAGAGTGGAATTCTTTCTAATATTGCCTCTGGTGGTGTTCCTAACAAAAGTTTTCAAGATGAAGAGAAAGTTCAACCTAAATCAAGCATTCAACCACCTATTCCTAGCGTTACTCACCTGCCACAAAAAGCTAGGGCTAAGGGTTCTTCAGTAGCTTTGTCTGCTCCATTGTCAAATGATAGTACATTGGCTAACCCCAGTATTTCTCCCAGAAAAGAGGAGCAGTGCCCTCCAGCGCTTGGTCTCCTTCCATCATCACAGGAATCAGATGCTGTGAAAAAGGTCGCAAGCCCCATTTCCAATCTTTTGAGTTCATTAGTGGCCAAAGGTTTGATATCTGCTTCTAAGTCGGATACATCATCTCCTTCACCTACTGAGTCACAGAACCAAACTGTTCCTGCTGCTACTGCTATACCTACTCCAGTTTCCGCTCCTCTGAACACTTCTGCTATATCCCAGTCCACTCAGAAAGAAGTTCCAGAACCTGCAGAAAAAGTCTTTCCTGCCTTAGAGCAGTCTACCACAGTGGAAGTCGAAAATCTCATTGGATTGGAGTTTAAGTCGGATGTAATCCGGGAATTACATCCACCTGTGATTAGTTCACTCTTTGATGACATACAACATCAATGCATCATATGTGGCCTTCGGCTTAAACTTAAAGAGCGGCTTGCTAGACACATGGACTGGCATACCCTAAAGAGAATAGATCCAGGTTGTACAAGCAGGTTGAGTAGGGGTTGGTATGCTGATGCAGAGGATTGGATTGCAAGGACAGGGGGGGCTCCATTGGTAGTGGAATCTCCTCATTTTATAGATGAGTTTGGTGCACCAATCGACGAAGATGAGCCAATGGTTCCTGCAGATGAAGACCAATGTGTATGTGTTTTGTGTGGTGAACTTTTTGAAGATTATTATAGTCAAGAAAGGAGTAAATGGATGTTCAAAGGCGCAGTTTACTCAACACTTCCATTGGGGGATGGTAAGCTAGATTCTACGAAGGAGAGTTCTAAGGTTTTCATTGTACATGTGAACTGTAGATCACAAAGTTCAGTTCCTGACTTGGGATTGGAAAACGAGTATTAAAATTGTAAGTGGCCTTATTTCATAATAGTGTCTCAATTCTAGATATCTTCCTTGTGTATTGCTTCTGCATCTGTTGAAGTATCAATCCACTGTTTCATATACCCTCCTTCAAAACAGTATGCTTAGCTTCTTTTGTCTTCCCTGCTTTGGCCATATTTTCTTAGTTTCACATCTGCGTCTTTCCTTTGCTGGTGGCTTTTGGATTAGTGCTTAGTGGCATGAGTTCTACTTAAGAGTACCGTTTCATTATTTGTTATGCTGGGCATATATTTTGATGAAGCCAAATATCTGGAACATAATTTTTTTGATCCATTAATGTAGTTATAGTTATTACGTCTGCTCAAGCAGAAATTGTCTTTTTAATTGATTCTTTGGTTATTATTTATAAATTTATGCCATCTATCTTTAGGATTACTGATTCATATATGCAAGGTTTTTGCCATGCTAATGTTGAGATCCTCATCCATTTTGCAATTTTGTAAACTGGCAGTGGTTTCAGCACCTTCATAGGCATCTAATGATTATTTGAGTTTACTGAGTTAATTACAGTTCTGTTCCTCTTTTGTCCTTTTGTTTCTGGTTTCTGGGTTATTTTGCATTTTGTTGAAAGTATTCCTCAACTCTTTGGGTAGGAAAAGGGTGCGTGATGCCTGAAGATCTAAAGAAGCAATATTGCTGATGACATCTGTAAGCTGAGTGAGGGATCAGTCTCTTACAAAAAGAAGTTTATGGGTTTATCATGCAATTGTTGTACTTCACCAGCATCATGATGAGACATGAGAGTAGTATCTTGTAGATTTCCCTCATGCCTTTTCTCTGTTCTGCAAAAGATTTTTTTGTCAATAGAAATATAATTCAGTACCTGACAGTTCACATCCTAACTTCCTGCACTCGTATGGTTGATTTGTGATGTGCTTTTGTTTCTGATTTTAAATTTTCCGGGTCTCCTGTCATGCCACCATTTAATACCAACAGCAGGAGAAAGGCAATGCAATCCATTTTCGCAGTTCCACAATGAGTCATGTTTTTTGTGTGTAAAGAGGATAAAAATGAGGTTGAATGCCCTTTTTAAATTCCTTGTTCTGTCGCTTTACTCCCTCATTAGTTTGCTTTCTAGTATCTTTTGGGTAACTTTTATGCTGATGATAGTGCAGTGCACCTGCAGTTTAATCGTCAAATTTGTTTTAGTGGGATGTGCTTTGCTTCCCCAACTTGTGGGAAGAACTTATTGGTCCCATGACATCTTGTTTGTGTTACTTCCGTCAAGGGACGGATATGTGATAGGAATTAGATTTGACTCTCTTCCCCCTGCCCAGAAAATGGAGAGATTTTCTCCCGTTTCTTCGATTTGGTTGGTGGTACTTGACTAATATTATGGAGGACCACTTTTCGGAGGATTTTACAAATTTTCAAGCGTTCATGTAAGCCTACCAGTTTCATCAGGCTTAAAATGGTTCTCATCACGCTAACTTTTACTTTTTGGCACCAAGTCTCCTGCCCTAAATTCAAGGCTTTTATAGATCTCGTATGTACAATTCTAACAATTGGTCATCGGGGGTCCATAACTCGTACGGAAATCATTGTCCACTAGAGCATAAACTGCAAGAGACATTCTTCACGACCTATTCGATAGTTCTATGAAAATAACTGAAATTTAGTTCTGAGCGTTGGAGTTACGAATGTTGCAACGATACAAATACTTAGATGAACAGGAAGACATACCAAAAACAATCAAGGTTACATTGGCCTCAAGTATAAGATTGGATAATCAGCTGGAGTAATGGGTGGGTTCTTAGACCCGTGCTTTCATAATTTTTGTAGTGGGGCCCGTGGTAGGCAGGGATTATATTCTTTTTTACCAAAAGAAATGCATTGTTAGTGCCGAGGCTATGATCCCGTGGATCCTTTTCAAAGCTACTTATATGTTCTTCTCGATGATTGAGGATGCTTTATCAATCAACCATGTGTTTATTGTATCAAAGCTACTCTTGTTCTTCTCCGTCGTTTCTCACAATAGTCCTAAAAGATTATTCCTGGTTTATGGTCTTGTGAATTCCCTTGTTTAAATTAGCACTCTACTTGATACACAGAACTAGGCACTCGAAAAGGAAAGCATTCACAGCTCTTGTGGATTCTTCCCTTGTTTAAATTGGCACTCTACTTGATACCCACATAACTAGGCACTCGAAAAAGGAAAGCATTCACAGCTACTATATTAACAATCTGTCAACATATAATTTGATATGTGAACAGTTATCTACTCACATAATTTGATACGAAGTTCCATCTTACTTTTTTCTTCAACTCAACTTCTCTTACAATAGGAAAGAACATAATTCTTTGTTTCATACGATGGAGACCACATCTATTTAAGGGTTATGGCTCTCGGTGTAAACGTAGTCTAAGTGAGCTTCAGCTATCATCCTTCCGTGTCGGCATTCCTCATCTTTCTCGCTGCAGTACTCGCCTGAGGTCATGGTAACCTGCAGATATTATTGACAAACAACGGACTCAATGAAAAGGCAACAAGTTTACACGATGTGTGATAATTTGAAAGAGCGAAGAGATTGGGAACTGGACAGGCGTTCAATGATTATTTTAATCCTTTACCTTGTTAACTTCCAGATTTGTGTTTCTGACTGAAACTGGCCGAGTGGTTTCATTAACCTTCACTTCATTTTGACCTGTAGGAGAGTGCAAATAATCGTAAAGTTTCCAATCTTGATCTTGCAATGATGATGAAGCATGCAACTGTTTTATGCCTAGAAACAAGGACAAGAAAAAGATCGTTTTAATTTCTTTACCTTGTTTTTGTACTAGGAAACGAGAAGATGTTGAAGAAACAAGCAGTGAAAGAAGGCAAAAGAAGGTTACAAACAACCGATATTCTCTGTTCATTGCTTCAGAGCTTTTTTCTTTATCTTTTCAGAGAAGGGTTGAGATGAAAAGCTAGAACTACGAGAGAAATGAGTCCGCTGGTTGACGAAGGGTTTGGGTCCAGTCAATTCCACTTCATTATAACTAGAATTGTTTAAGGGTTGTAAGAGGATGACCATAAAACTGAAATCATCATGAGACTAGAGAATTTTATGTCGTTGTCAATGGTGGTCCATTATGATTCCACGTGAAGTTGAGGGACAAATAAATGAGCACAACATACTTTGTACGCCTAAAAAGTGAAAGCGAAGAAGTAGCATCGTAAGTTGCCCAGTCCCTAACTCCCACGTCAGTTTTGTTTACAAGTGTCATCAAAGTACGATCCACAGCTGTTGGGCATTCAGGTATGTTTGCTCACTTCAGTATTTTATCTTGTATTTTAGCCAATTCCTTCGACTTCCACGTATCTAAAAGACTAAAACTCATTGCAAACTCAATGAACAAAAAAAGTTAAGATACTTAGGCTGTTTGGTTAAAGGATTAGGGATGAAAAGGAATAGAACGTAACATTCCCTCGAAAAAAAAAGAATAGAACGTAACACATTTTTATCATTTAGTTAAGAATTTTATAATAGAATAAAATAGAATGAGATAGAAGCAGAATATTTCATGTTACTTTCCATTCCATCCTTAATAGTGAAAATAAGAAATCTTCGATTTCTTAGATTTAGGATGGAACATAAAATAATATATACATACTACTTAATATACTCTCAATAATTCTTCTTAATATCAACTCTTACAAAATCATAATATTAATATATTAAATATAATATAATAAATTTTAATATAATAAATTTTATTAAATAATTAATAACAATATTTTTATATTATCAATAATAAATTATATATATTTAATAATAAAATAAAATTTTTATATTTATTTATTTTATTTATATAGAAATATATACAAACAATTAAATAATAATTTTTATATATTTTCTATTTTTCATTAATAAAAACATATTAAAAATGATTCTTGTTTGTATATATTTATATATAAATATAAATATAAATAAATTATTTTTAAATATAAATCAAAATTTAATATAATAAAATTT
>JANKOD010000004.1:21889668-21899681 GCA_026284645.1 Erythroxylum acuminatum | reverse complement strand
CGTAAATAAATGACTGAGATTTATGGGATAGAATAAGACACCATAAAATTGGACAAAAAATGTGAAATCCAATAGATAAATGTTCTTTTGCACAGTTGATGCTGCTTGGACCATGGCGTGAGTTCCAATAAAAAGTCAATGAAACAACTGCAGGGTCCAAATTCAGGAAAATATAAAAATTATTTAGTACAGATGATAATATCAAATTTCAGAAATCATTACAATGCTTTCATCTAGCTGCAGAAGCCATTTTTAGTCAAAGATTTCTCAAGAATATAAATATAATAGAAAGCCCTTGTCACCGATTCACGGCAAACTTAATAAGAGGAACAGTTTAGCAGTTTGTCCCTCAAGCTCAGTAACAAGTCACATCAACTGACAGTAAGCTTCAAATCTAATAAAAGCTGGTTTCTTCTTAAGTTTGTGACGTTCTTTTGTATGATTGTAAACTGATAACCTTTTCATTTGATTTATAATCACTAAAAAGTCTCTGGCTGCGAAGCAAAAGGGTAAGGAAAATCAACAATAAAACGAAGGAGAAAAAGGCTGAAGGAAAGTAAGCACTAAGCACACCCTACACTAGCAGTACATTTGCGGGTTTTAGCTTACTGTACTGTCCCGCGTTATCCTGGGCTGCGTCCTCCTGACGCGAAGCTTCTTCACTCTTTCCTAAGCACGGGTAAGTCCGTATTTATGTGAGAAAAAACATGACTTTACACCTATCTTGTCTCTTAACGTATATGGTACCATCCTGTCTGTTATTGCAGGGTAAGTTTACGGGGTTAGGACATCAATCTTTTCTTTAGAAGTCGATAGATTTTCATCATGAAAAGTTGGGACTCTTTGCCACCAGCTTTTTCAAACTTCAGACGCTACACTTTTGTTCAGATGGCCTCTTTTTCAGAAAAATTGCGTCTAAAGGGATGACGATATGTGTAAGTTAATCTGCAGTGTTAACAAAAATCATGTGGCATTCCCACCCTTTATTCGATGACCATTTGGCTTTAATCTCCCTAAAGATCGAGGTCTGTATCTGTCCTTGTCGTCTCTCAACGTTTGATGTATATACCAACTGGCTTCATCATGCTGAATTTTACCCTGTAAGGTGCTTCAGGGATTGAATTAACTTGTCAGGCTAGCTAGACCTCCAAACTGAGAAAGAAATAAGCCTCTGCGTATTAGTTATTTGTACTCAATCATTTACCGTTCAAGCTTTGACCATGGCTTGGCTGCCATTAAAGCTTGGTCGACGTTTAATCTTTACTAGGCGTTTTGTTTGAACTGCAAATGGTATAGGTAGATATTTCCTCTAAACTTTCATGCGAATCAAGATGTAAGACATGACATGGAAAAACTTGATTGAAAATGGACATTCCAGAGCTAGCTTGTTATACAATGTCTAAACCTTTTAATTCTTTTTGGTTAATTTTTACAAGACCATTAACAGAAAACATAGACACGCATATCAAGCATTTCTAGAAAATTGACATGCTATTGGAACAGGTAGGTAGTTGAAACTCTCATGGAGTATCCTGGCTGAACTACTTGTCCTCCAGATAAAAGGAATAACAAGCACGCCACATCAGAATGGCAAATTGAGCTACCAAAAAGCAGTCTACTTTGTTTCCAGGAAATCCCTAACCCCTTTATAAAATTATGACACAAGTAAGTCATTTTTAGGTTAGAAGTAATATGGTAGTTACTACTTATAAATACTAAAATCATTCCACTACCTGAAAACTTACGCTTTGGCACCGCAAGTCAGCTGTTGATTGGAGCAGAAAAATTACACAGATCGAGAATGAAAAGCCTTGAACGTTCAGCAGTTACTCTTATAGGTCAGAAATGGAAACCCTACTCAACGAAAACCCCAAGTAACTTGTCAGAAACACATGCCACTGTAATGTACGATGAAGCCGGTGCCCAAAAACGAAATTGTTTCCTGATTTCAAACGGATCAACCTGTAGGAAGAGTTCATCCCTTCTAATAACTTCTCCAGTACAGTAAGAGTGCTTGTTTTAAATAAACACCATTTGTTGAATCAACAGAAGTCAGAAATATATACATAAAACTTAAAACAGGCCAGGCCACATCCACTCATAGAAGGCAACGTCATCCAACAAAATATCCTGCCCACAAAGATAAATTCCAGCATTTGATTGACAGCATCAAACCCCAAATGGAGGAAACTCATTAGTTTAATTAAAATTTCTATAATCTTCAGACACGTTTAGAAACCAACAACGATCCTTACCCAACATATCTGCCACTAGTCTCATAAGTCAGATTTGTCTATCACGAAATGTATTTGGTCCCCTCACGTCAAACCCGTACATCCTATTAACAAGTTAACCAGCTCCTCCTACACGATACAGAACTCCAGAGGTCTATAGTCTAGACCAATTGGTCAGTGACTTCCTGTTAGCCTTTACTAGTTTTGATCTCCTTTGGTTAGCTTCAACCCATAATTTTCCCACATGTTCTCCGATCCATCACTCATCAGGAAGCGAAAGCAGCTATCACTCACCACATTCCCAGCGTTAGAATTTGTTGGTGGTGAACCATCGTTAGGTTGAATTCTTACCGTCTCAGGACCTTGTTCACTTATCTCACAATAGGCGTTTTCTGGATTGTAAATAGACTCATTACTTGGCAAGTAACAACAGCTTCTTGAATTTTCCTTGCGTTTCCTGTTACTCGCTTTGTTTTTCCAACGAGAAGTGTTGACAATTTCCCACTTGTCTTTGCACATTAATGCACTCCTTTCATAGCCAAAACATGCCATTTTCCCCGCAATCTCCTCCCACAGAACTTCTTCTGGACACCCACTTCGTTGAAACTTAGGTTCCATGCTAGTTCTCAATTGAACTAGCCTTGTAATCTCTGATTCAGGCCAGAAATCACCCTTAATAGTACTGTTGTTTATCGTCTCACTTCCATTATCATTCTGGTTGTCACTATGATTCTGAACTTCAGCACCCACAAGCTCTTCGGGAGATGAGACATTCACTTCTCTACCCGTCAATTTCTTCAACGATTCCATTATAGCAGCATCACGAGCTTCAATCCAAGCTCGCTCTTCAGCCCAAAATTTGTGCTCTCTATCGATCCTCGCAGCTTCTTGTTTCCTCCAATCTTCTTCTCTGATCATCCTCTCTTGTTCCTTTTGCTCGAGAGTCGTCGTCAATTTCTCGAGCCAAGCTTCTTGTCTTTCCATTAGCTTTATCATCTGTGAATCAATGAACTCTTTTATCTTTGCTTTCCAGCTCCTCCTACCTCTTCCTTTCCTCCTCTTTTCGCTTGAATCATTCTCAGCTATTGTTGCAGTGCTTAGATCATTGTCCTCAGATGAGGTGGTATCGAACTCAGAAGAGCTAGAGAGGCTAAGGCTATCACAGAGCCTTTGAGAAGGAAAAGCCTCTTGGTTGGCTTGAGTCGAGCTGTTAGTTGCAATGGGAAATCCAAGGCTGTTTCCAAAATGGGTTTCAGGGGCTGAAACTGGATTGCTGCTTTCTCCATAAAGAGCTTCAAGTTGTCTAAAGAATCTATAGTGCTTACCATCTTGTCTACCAGCTTTCCCTTCTTTAGTTTTCTTGTAGTATTTGTATAAATTTTCAAACTTTTCCCTGCATTTCTTGCCGCTTCTCTGGTAGCCATGTTCCTCAGCCATGATCCTGAGAAATGGAACGGATCGTCAAAAGGAGAAATGCTTTTATGGCAGGAAGGAACCCTAACTTAGATTGAAGTTAATGCTAAAATTAAGTATAATTGTCATGTGATAACAAACATTATCATGTAGTTCAATTCCATATGCTTCTGTAGCTGAATAGTCTAAGTTACCCCCATTCAATCTGTGTATAGACACGGGTCTACGAGGAGTTCTCAAAGGATACGTTGGGATCGTTTCTTCAGGAAAACAATAGAAAGACCTTTTTTGTGGTTTTTTAAAAGTATAAGAGCAGTGAAACTTGCACTAGAAAGAAGGGTACACATTTTCAAAAGCCGAAACCAGCCAGGTACTGAACCCTTCACTAGCCGTAGTTAGCTATCCTTCAAACACGAAACACAAAAATGAAGCAAAGAGGATTTACAGACCCTAGGCTGGGTCTGTGACTGAGCAAAGCACTGCAGTCAAGTTCTGTGTCAAATTTCAGTAAAAAAGCTGAAACCCATATATTGCTGCTTCAAAAAGTTCACAGACCCATTCGAGAAGTCAAATTTCTAGCAAAAGTCCAGCTGAACGTTTGTGATCTCTTAGCAACACCACTAACAAGGGATGAAAACAAAATGATCTCAAAACAAGGGCGAAACAAAGATGTTTTTTGAGCCTACATCAAATGGCAAAGCCAGCCGCTAAAATCAGACAAAAGCACACGAGTTTTCCCACCATCTTCTTTGGTGACGCTTGAACTAAGGCAATATTGAAAAATGAAAGGAGAAATCTTCGAATAAAACAAAAAGAGTAAAACTGGGAGCAAAAAGTAGAAGAAGGCCATGAGAAAAAGAAGCAAAGACAATCAAACAATTAGGGTAAGCAAGCGAGTACCTAGAAACCTCATCCCACAAGGGTCCTTTTTGATTAGCTTCCTTGAACTTGGAATCCAGACGAGATCTGATCTCAAGAAGAGTCAAAGTCTCTTGTCGAGGCCATCTTCCAGTTCCAACGTCGCCACCGTAAGAACCAGCTGCTTCAACTTCTAAGCCACTAAGTGTAGGAGTTATAACAGAAGCTTTAACTGTGTTACTTCCACTGTTAGCACTAGCACCGGCCGTAGAATGAAGAGAAGCATTCAAACAAGCATTGGAGCTGGAACCAGAGCGAAATTCGTGTAACCCAGAATCTCTAGGCATGAGCATCATCATGTCGTAGTGTGACTGAGATGCTTGAGGTGGTTGAAGTTGTTGATGATGATGGTGATGATTTCTATGTGCAGAGAAGAGGTCTTGTGGTGGTTGCAGCGGTTGTGGTGTTAACGGGAAATGAGTTGGCCTACCGCTAATGAACTGCCTTATATCGATCCCGAACTGGTTACTGTGACTGTGATCTTCCATTTCCATGGATTCCTCCGATGAGTCCGAACAAACTACCTACTATTGAAAGAAATAGCAAGAGATCGAGTTCTAAACATTAAGAAAGCTAAGGACTTTGAGAGAGAGGAGCGAGATAAAGAGAGGAGGTAAGTCTGTTAAAGGGACATAGCGGCATACTCGGATCGTGTCGTCAACGAAAAAGCTCGAATTTATGCACAGGGACAATGGTCCCATGTCGTATCAACTTTCAAGTGTATCTTCTCTCCGTTCGTCTCGTCTCGTCTCGTCTACTCTCAAGAGTGGCTGTATGTGCGTGTCTATCTACGTATAAGGTCTCACTTACACTTAAAAATAAGTTTTTGAGGTAAAAATTACAGATAAAAAATAAAGACTTTTTGTCAAAAAAATAAATTTTACGATGGAAATTAATGACGGAAAGAAACGTCAAAGAAAAGACTGTTGGTGAATTTAGCGACAGAAATTTGTGAAACCATTGGTAACATTAGCAAAGAAAGTTTAGATTTCCATCAGTAAGTTAAAGCAAATTTACCGACAGATTTATAGTATTCCGTCACTACTTTACGGACATAATTCTAATTTTTAGTCAGTGAATTTGTCAATGGTAAATTGTACATTCGTCACTAAAGTTACCGACAGACATTTAACAATCCGTCGCTAAATTTACCAACAGAAACATAAATTATCGCTAAATTTTTATGATATATTCCATCGGTAACTTATGGACGGATTTATTTATTCTGTTACTAATTAACGATGTAATAATATATTCGACAAAAGTTAGCGATGGAATATTGTTTTTTCGTTGGGACTAGTTTTGATAAATTTCCGCTACCATTTCTCACTTCATACCTGAGTTATTCATAATCTTATGATTTCTTGTATATTTAATTTGTATAAATAATATAACATTGATTGATAAATATAAAGTAAACATTATCCTGATTGTTAATATAATAAAAATTAAAATGTACATAAATAAGTACCTTGAAAATAACTGTAAATAAAAAATTTATACAAAAACTTAAGAGTAGCAAAACATTAAATATATTCACATATCCATTTAAGCTATGCAGGTGGTAAAGGTGGATACTCTGACAATTGATCCATCTCATTACGAAGTTGGGCTATGTACTCTATCGACTGTTACAATTGAGTTACCAACCTCTTTATTGTGCTCTCAAGCTGGAGGACTCTCTCATTTGATGCGGACCGCCTACTAGATCTAGCTGTAGTAGATGTGGAGGATTGCGAATAACATGTGTTCGTAAATGAACTTAAGTCGAAAATCCATCCACAACGGTCCTTACCACTTACTATATCAAGATACGCCTAGCTCTCATCAACAATCTCAGAGTTCTGAGACTGTCGTTCAATACTTTCTTGTATTTAATCATATCATTATAATTGTTTTATGTTAATAAGTGATAATTTTTTAGAATTAATATTAAAGTATAAATTTTACATATATGAACTTGTCTGCATTAGGCGTTGATGAAGGTCACACTATTATGCTTCTTGGTGCGAGTTTGCAAAAAGCGCTGGCGTGGTGTAGGCTTCCTGCCTATAAACTTTTCATGTATCATAATATATTATTATAAGTGAACTACAATTTACAAAAATTTCGGCAGAATTTTCTCTATTTTTATGATATTTATCTTCTATTAAACAAAAACATTTAACTCAACAACATAGTCATTAATGACACTAGACATATAACATTACTATTCTCCATAATGCACATATATTTTTATTTTAAATTTCATATATCAAATTACCTCGAAATGAAATTTCATACATCAAAGTACAAAAATTAGAATATAAGTGTAAAGTTTTGATACTTACAAATTGAAGTGCATGCTTCTAGTGGGTCAAAGATCCTCTAATGTGTACTGGTAGGCTTTCTCCTTTTGGTCCTCCATGTCTGTTGGGAAAATTGTGCTCTGAAATAGATATTGCCTCGGGTGATGCCTAATACTGCTGTCAACGACTTCATATTTCTTCAGATATATATGGTGGTCGTACACCATTCTTGTGTATCAAAGCAAGAAAGTCTTTATAATGCGTACAAGCTCGCTTCTCCCATACTTTATAAATTACAACATTAAATTTTAGATCCCAAAAAATTCTTTTTGAAAAAAAAGTACTTATAAACGACAATATTTATCTAATTAATGAATAAAATTTAGATAAAATAAAAATGATTCAAGAATATATTTTGTGTACCTTAAACTCCTGATAATAAAAATCCTTTGTTAGCTGAGAGACATTCTTCCATATATAACCCTCAAGATCTATTCGCTCCTTGAACTTGGATGAGATATTTCTTGAGCACGTTTCGGATGGAACTAACCTAATATATAAGTTATTTTAGATAATTTTCAAATTAAAACCTTTAACTTATGTATAGACCTATGATGTTATCATATATTACAAAATTTTTAGAATTTTACTTACAAATTATTGACAATTGTGATGTACGTTCTTCCATCAATTCCTTTAGCCCCACGTTGGAGTTTGCTTCCTTCATCCACAACGTTTACCCCTGATATCTCTGTAGATATAGGAGTGGTGGATGGGGTAGGGCTAGTGGATGGTGCAGCAGAGCTACTGGATGGTATAGTAACATGTACAGAAGGTGATGCCTCAGTTGGATGTGCAGTAGCATCTGTAGAATGTGATGTTTCACTTGGAAATGCACTGGCTTCTCTAAATCGTTGTAACTTGAACCTTGGTCACATCATATCCTGTTTTCTCTTTGGTGGCATATTTTTAACATGAAATTAACATTTTACTGAATTTTCCAGTAATAGATCAATATAAAGTCAATATATAACGATATACTGTTGATGCAATAATAGATTTATTCATATAATAATCTATTACAAACACAAATTAATCGCTATCAACACTTAATTGTAAATCAAAATCATCATCTTCTTCTTTTTTCGAAGAATTAGAATCAAACTCAAACTTCTCTTCAAATCTCTTGCCCTCTTCATCCTCTCCAGATGAAATGTCAACCTATTCATTATTTGGATAGTTCAAAGGTTCATTCTCTTCATATGTGACACATGCATTTATATCAAAAACATTTTCCTGAAATGCTTCACTTTCAATTATCATATTTTCTCCTTTTCCATGTAATTCAAAAACACATTTCGTTTTTACTTTGCATACGACCATCTAATCTGATTTATCTCGTCATAAGTTGGGAAAAGGGACATAATACATTCGGATTGCTTACATTGCTGATAGGATTGAATTTTCTTAGATTTTATTATATATTTACTTGTGATTTCAATCCTATTTTTATAGATAAAATGCTCAATTTGCGTTCAATTTGTGTTGACTGTTAGATTGGATTTATTGATATATTTTTGAGATAAAAAAGATAAAATTTTCTAAAGCAAATTGGAGCACAATCGTTTATTTAATTAAAAACACATTTTATAAAAAATAGAAAATAGTTCTAAGCTGCGTTAAGTGCGTTTTATAAAGCTAGAGAGGAAGGTTTTTGGGGCGGTGTTGTTAAATTGTCAAATCACTGCTATAGGTAACAAACGCAAGCTACATGGAGAGAGCAAATTAACTTAAATCACAGTGGCCAGCAGCTCCAACAAACGACGACGCACAAGGCTTGCAAGGGGGGCAAAACGCAAGAAATGAAATAGGAGACACGCGGCAACACCAGAGGCAGAAAATAAAAGAGCAACGCAATTTGGCCTTTATAATTGAGCCAACAGCTACAAGGCAAAAACGTGAGGAGCATTTAAATGGTCCCATCATCAATATACAGTAGACACGCGAGGACAGCTTGGAAAGTTTCATTTTAATTGTCACACAACGCATGGTGATTTAAGGGATTTTTAATGAAATCAACAAAGGCAGACACTGGAGGCTGTAGCACGCGGTGCACTGGACAAAGGGCTGGAGAATTAAAAATCAAGAAACAAATCAGCTAACAGGAGAGGCAACACGTGGAGAAAGCTACAGTGAAGGGATCAGTAAGCCAGCCACATCATTTAAGAGGGTTGCGGAAATTAAATGGCCAATAACAAGGAGACAACGCAATCAACAGAGATGAATTCTAATCAAGCCAGCGTCCAAAAGGCAATATATGAATATGCAAATTAAAAAAATTGGAAAAAAGGCACAACGTATGTGACGGAAATTGAGGGCATTGAAGAGGAGCAAAATTCAACAAGCCAGATAAGAATAAAAAACAAGAGGGCGTGAGCACAGAGGACAGTTGTCGGCGCAAGTAATAGGAGCAAAATGAATTAGCTAATTAAATCAAGTGGAGAGCATAGCGCTGGCAGCTGAGAGGAGACATTTTTTCCAACAGCAGACGACGACGCGTGGAGGCGCAAACAAAGAAGCTAGCGTGAGGGCTGCGTTTAACACATACACATATGCGTTAAATGCAGCCTAGGTGCAGCATTTTGGAAGAAAAACAACACCCAAAGAAGTAGTGAAGCATGAACAAGGGTTTGAGATTAAGCTACAGTGATGCTACAGGAATTGCACAGTGAATAGCAGTAAATAGTTTGCGCCAGTGAAGAACAATTCAAAAGGGCTTTTGGCTAGGGACTTTGGATGGGGCTGAAGCAATTTTTTTGGGAAACACCCATGAAGAGCTAGACGTCCCGACACTAGTTCGGAGGTAAAATCGACGCCGATGACCCGGGTTAAGTATTTTTTTATTATTTTGTTGTTTCTTTCTCTTATTAGGAATTGATTGTGTTATCCTGTTTTAACTGATTTGGGTATTGTGTATGGATAATCGGACTTTCATTATTGTTCGGTTATTTTTATATGAACCTATCGTGTATTGTTAATTGATGATTTTAATGCATTCATTGAATTATTAATTTCAATCCCGTTGCTAGAATTTCGATATAATCCGTAATTGTTATGTTGAAATTCATATGTAGCGACTAATGATTCGTAATCATTAGGG
>JANKOD010000004.1:21859440-21881508 GCA_026284645.1 Erythroxylum acuminatum | reverse complement strand
TGTCGTTGAAATCATATACAACAGCCATGACTCACTTTAGTTCTAATTCTTGATTATGATGAATGATGTATTCAATTCTCATTAAATTTAAATGACTTATAAAGATGACAATGCTACATGAACCAAGTGGGAGAATGTTAGATTATTAATGTCTCATGTAATAAATGTTTTTTTTGGATTCGAGGAAACCCCACAGGCGGACCAAGCGGGCTCACCTATCAGAGGGCCAAGTGGCTATACCCCATCAGAGGGCCAAGCGGCTACTCCCCATCACGGAGGGCCTCACTAGTTCTCCACCTATAGGTAAAACCTCGGCTACCCCAGGCTCTTACAAGAGGGGCTAGCAAGGAATCGAACCTGAGATCTAACCGAAGCCAAGCCCCGCTCTCAACCATCAAGCCACACCTCTTGAGGGCATAACAATATAATAAATGTTTATAACGCTTAATACCGACATAATAGGCGTGGTAGTTAAAAGGTGGTTTTCTCAAAAACCACTTATAAACATTGTCTCTTTTGGTCCTATTTTTACCTATTAAGTTGCTTATGTCAATAACCATCACATAAGAGACAAAAGTGAGAAAGCGAGGAAAAGAATAGAAACATAGAAAAGAATTTAAAGAGTCTGAGTTTCGTACCAACATCAAACAATTTTATGGATCAAGGTACAACTACTTTATATGCGAGAATTAATTATATATGTTTAAGATTTTGTAAGATTCTACATAATCGTATAAGGAAGCGAGAGTTTACAGAATCTGCACATTAACGTTGGAAATGTGATACAAATAATGATTTGACACCTGATCCTTAATCGTCATCAATTCAAAGAGTAGTAATTGATGATCAAATCCCCGCTAAAAGCCAAATAACGGAATTTGTGCCTTTGACGTACGTACTATGGAGTACATGACCAAATGATGTTACTAACAAACAAGGAAATCATAAGCAAAAGATAAATTGAGAAAGAGCATCAAAAGAGATGAGAAATGTATGTATGGGGTTGGTCGTTACCTGCCTCTAAAGTTCACATGAACCTCTCCCTCAGCAGGATTAGGGGTCCCTCTACCTGCACTGTTTCCCTTGTGAACCCATTTCTCCTCTTCAGTCCTTAATAACACATCTTAGTTCTCTGCCACCACTCTTTGTAGGCAAGCAAATACAGAGGGAAAAAGAAGCAGACTTGTGATGAGCCTTATTCCATTGGTGAACAAGAGGTGTTTCTTGGGACCAACAACAACAGCAAGCACTTCATGCAACATTCTTTCGTCATGGTTTTCCTGGTTTTCAGTCTCCTTGTGATGCTTTCCTTGGCTGCTCCTCACGGTAGCATCTCTCATTAACATAGGTGATTGGTCATGTTTGTTTATTATCAAGTTTGATGACTTGTTTCATTACTGCAGATGGACCTGGCTACGACCACACAGCTTACACAGAGGTAACTAGGCCTGGGATCCGTCCAAGTGATTATCAATACATTTTCAGGCTCAAACTTTTATTTCCAGAGTTGTTTTGATGATACATAGTACTGTTAGAATGTCCTGCTTTTGAGCTCACTAAACTATTGGTTATAGCTTCCATGTGACACCGCCGTGTGGTTCATTTTCAGTGCAAAGCACAACCAGAAGAGGCACTTTATAATGGAGGGATTCTGAAAGATCAACCTCCACGCAGCATTAGCCAGTTTTCACATTCTCACAAGCTAGTTATTTCATTGCACAATCTCAGCGAAGGGATTTACTCTTTATCCAGTTGAGTTCTCAATCTTCTTCTTCTTCTCTTCTCCTTTGTGAAGTTACGTATAAACTTGAGCTCCTTACGGGGGTTCTTCAGAATTCAGACTTCCAACATTGTAGCAATAGCCAAAGCAAAAGCCGCATGAGGTATATATGATGCTGATTAGATTAACCAGCGTTTGGTTTCATTCTGAGAATCAGTTACTGTTTTCATTAGAAAAGAGCTTCACCACCTTCTAAGAAATATTTACCTGTTGTTCATCAATCCGATTACAGGACACACAAATTAGATAAACGGTGAAGAAAAAAAAAATCCTGAATGTGCTTCGTGGAAATATGTCCGCTTCCTTAGTTGCATAAGCTGTGAACTTTGCTTCAAATTTGATTCATAATGCCCCTCAGGAAATAGATTTTCTTGGAAGTGTACTGATATGTTACATAAAAACTTGGTAAAAACAGCCTGGGTCAAGATAGATGGAGTAGAATCAACTATGGTAACAGCAATCCTATCCACAGACGGTAACACATCTGACTGTGTGGGGACTGTTTTGGCCAAGCATGGATGCTGGTCATTTCTTAAGGGTGGATTCATCCTTCATTCACCTTCAAAATTATCAACAATAAGCTTCAAGGTAAATCAGTAGTCACCATTTTCTTATGCTATCTTAAGATCCGAAATAACATGGGTCCTGACATGAACAAGTTCAGAGATATGACAATACTATTCCCGAAGAGAAAACCCTGTACATTTTTAGAAACCTCAGGGTCAGACTTCTTTGAACTGATCTGAAGTAGAAGGAACTTAAGGAACAGGAAGAGTTGCCCCGTTACACGTCTTTGCCTGAAATGATTTGATTGCACAAGACCTGCTTTAACCTCTTTTCCCATTGTATTGATTACACAGAGTTCAACAGGCAAGAACATTGATGTTGAAACAGCAAGCACTTCATTACAGCGATTCACTGAGAAGCAATGGAGAAAAAGTCAGAATCACTTAATTGAAAAAGTAAATTCTGGTACCATTTTATTTTTCATCTTTGTTTCTGAAATATATGCTGATGCTGCCATATAAATTACGTAATATTGTTAGATACTCAGCAATCTTATACTAGGAATGGATGAGAAGAGCCTTTTGAGTGTTAAAGATTCTGTTTTTACTTGAAATGATTAAATTGATCAACAATACTGACACAGTAGTTCATGTTTTGTCAGCTAAGGCAGCGCGCTGTGATGATTCATGTGATAGATAGCAACGGAGAAACTGTCAAAGATGCAAACATTACGTTACAACAAATCTCAAAGGATTTCCCATTTGGATCAGCAATAGCAAGTACCATTCTTGGAAATCAGGCGTACCAGGTAAGCTTAAACTTACTAGGAATCCGTCACGAGCATTTGCAACAAATCGTAGACAATAAAGATCTAATAAAAGGTAAAACGGCCCCTTTGCAGATAATTGAAATAGTTTCAATTTTTTTTCCCCTCCAGAAATGGTTTGTCGAACGATTCAATGCAGCTGTTTTCGAAAATGAGCTCAAATGGTATGCCACAGAGCCTGAGCAAGGGAAGGTCAATTACAGCGTGCCAGACCAAATGTTAGAATTTGTCCAAGCCAACAGAATAGTTGCTAGAGGCCATAACATATTCTGGGAAGACCCCAAATATAATCCAGCATGGGTGAAAAATCTAACGGGCACTGCCCTGAAATCGGCTGTGAACTCAAGAATACAAAGCCTGATGAACAAATACAAAGAACAGTTCATACATTGGGATGTTAGCAACGAAATGTTGCATTTTGATTTCTATGAGCAACGGCTCGGTCCTGATGCAACCTTACAATTCTACTTGACAGCACAGAAATCAGATCCTTTAGCAACCTTGTTTTTGAATGAGTACAATGTGATTGAGACTTGCAGCGATCCTAATTCCACGGTAGACATATACATTTCGAGGATAAAAGAACTTAAACACAAAGGAGTATCAATGAATGGGATTGGCTTGGAGAGCCATTTTTCCACACCTAATCTTCCTCTAATGAGAGCAATCCTGGACAAGTTGGCTACTCTAAAGCTTCCTATTTGGCTCACAGAAGTTGATATCAGCAGCCAATTTGATCATAAAACTCAGGTTACCATACCACACACATTCTATTATGATAATGACATACAAGATTTATATATTCATATCTAATAATTGTTCCTTACAATATCTTATGCAGGCAATATATCTTGATCAAGTATTAAGAGAAGGCTTCTCACATCCGGCAGTTAATGGGATTATGCTTTGGACAGCACTCCATCCTTATGGGTGTTCCCAAATGTGTCTTACGGACAACAATCTTAACAACCTGCCTGCTGGTGATGTGGTTGAAAAGTTACTGAGAAGTTGGAGAACTGGGAACTTGAGAGGTCAAAGTGATGGTCAAGGCTCATATAGCTTTATTGGCTTTTTAGGTGAATATAAAGTAAGTGTGCAGTACGGCAACAGAATTGCAAACTCAACATTCTCTCTCTGTGTAGGTGATGAAACTAAACATGTTATAACTCAAATTTAGCTGTTGAGTTGGGCAGCTTCTAGTGCACATTCTTACTGAACAGTAAATAGAATAAATTTGACAGATTAAATTAGCCAGTGAATTGAGTCTAATTGAATTTTTGTTATTTGATTGAGATTTTATTCTATTTGTTAGTATCATGCAATTTTTGTTTGAACTGAACCGAGATTAGATGAATATTCTGTTAGGTTATGTCATTGCAGCCAATCAGTTGGTTGTAATCTTATGTATAACATTATTATTTAATTAATAAAGACATTATTTATCTTTATGTGTTATGTAAATTATATTTGATGTTTTAATATTAAATGTAAAATCTTTTAAATAATTAATATGTAATTGAAATTATGATGAGATCATAATTATGAGATTCAATTTACATTTATGTATTATTCTTAAATTGTTCCTAGTTATGGTTTCATTAAGTCAGAATATCAATGAAACGGTGAAATTGGCACATATTATATTTCTTTCTTATGAAAAAAATAATTAATCTTCTAATTTAAAGTATGAAGATACTTAAACTGATGTATGAGTGCTTATTAGAGAATAAGTTTACTGAACTGACCCAACTATGAAGATCTCAAATAAAATATTACTTATGTGTCTATAGATTTTCTTATAATGATTACTGCAAGAAAAATAGATTTTTGCGATGGAAATTATTGACAGAAAGTAAAGCCTTTCCGTTGGGAAACAAATTTGGCGACAGAAATTTTCGACGAAAAGAAGCGTCAGAGAAACGACCATTGGTAAATTTAACGATGGAAGTTTATGAGCCCATCGATAACATTAACGATAAAATTTTGGATTTTTGTCAGTAAGTTAAAGAAAATTTACCAACATATTTATAGTATTCCGTCGCCACTTTGTGGATGGAATTTCAATATTCCGTTGGTGAATTTGCCGACGGTAAATCATATATCCATCGCTAAAGTTACCAACGGACATTTAACAATTCGTCGCTAAATTTATCGATGGAAACATGAACTGTCGCTAAATTTTTACCGATGAAATGATATATTCTGTAGGTAACTTACAGACGGATTTATTTATTCCGTCGCTAATTAGCGATGGAATGTACCAACAAAAGGTATTGTTCCGTCGCTAATATTATTGTTCCGTCGGGAAATTTAGCTTTGATAAATTTCTACTATCATTATTCACTTCTTACCCAAGTTTTTTGTTCAAAATCTTATGATTTTTTTGTATATTTAATTTGTCTAAATAATATAACATTGATTGATAAATATAAAGTAAATATTATCCTGTTTGTTAATATAATAAAAAATTAAAATGTACACGGATAAGTATCTTGAAATTAACTGTAAAAACTTAAGAGTAGCAAAACACCAAATACATTCACTTATTCATCTAATCTATGTAGGTGGTGAAGGCGGATGCTCTAACTGCTGTGATAAGGTATTGTCCCTCCCTTTCAATTGACCCATCTCATTACAGAGTTGGGCTATGTATTCCATCAACTGTTGCAACTAAGTTGTCAACCTCTCCATTGTGCTCGCAAGCTAGATGACTCTCTCATTTGATGTGGACCACCTACTAGATCCAGCTATAGTGGATGTCGAGCATTGCGAACAACATGTGTTCGCAAATGAATAAAGATGTCACTAAATCAGGTTGGGCCTAGGCTGCTCCTGACCCAGCCCGACCTGACCCCGGGCCACCATGGCCCTATGGGCTTGGATAGACCTACCTGTGGCCTGACCTGACCACTAGTTGATCTGCCCGTGGCACGAAAAAAGAAAAATCTACAAACTCCTCCTTGTGGTATTTTTTAAGAAAACTAGTAAAAAACGATCAACCCGGGCCAAAAAAATGATAGGCTAGGCCCTTTTTGCCATCCTTACAAATAAACCTAAGCTGAAAATCCTTCAACGGCGGTCTCTACCACCCACTGCATCAAAATACACCTAACTCTCATCAACAATTTCAGGGTTCTAAGATTATGGTTCAATACCTTCTTGTATTTGGTTCTATCATTATATTTGTTTATATTAATAAGTGATACTTTTTAAGAATTAATATTAAAGTATAGATTTTACATACATAAGCTTGTCTGCATTGGGTATTGAAGAAGATCACATCATCATGCTTGTTGATGTGAGTGTGTAAAAAGAATTAGCGTGGTGTAGGCTTCCTACTTATAGACTTTTCCTGCATCAGAATAAATTGTTATAAGTGAACTAAAATTTACGAAAGTTCAGCAGAATATTTTCTATTTTTATGATATTTATCCCCTGTTATACAAAAAATTAACTCAACAACACAACCATTAATAGAACTAGACATTTATAACATTATTATTCTCCATAATGACATATATTTTCATTTTAAATTTCACATATCAAATTACCTTGAAATCAAATTTCATACATCAAAGTACAAAAATCATAATATAAGTGTAAAATTTTGATACTTACATGTTCAAGTGCATGCTCTTAATGGGTCAAAGATCCTCCAGTGTGTACAGATAGGCTCTCTCCGTCTGGTCCTCTACATTTGTTGGCAGAATTATGCTCTGAAATGGATATTGCCACTGGTGATGCCCAATACTGCTGCCAATGACTCCATATTTCTTCAAATATATATGGTGGTTGTATACCATTCTTGTGTATCAAAGCAAGAAAGACTCTATAATGCATACGAGCTCCCCTCTCCCATAAATTATAAATTACAATATCAAATTTTGGGTCCTAAAAAAATTCTTTATGAAAAAAACGCACAATGAATACTTATAAACGACAATATTTATTTAATTAATGTATAAATTTTAGATGAAATAAAAAATTAAAGAATATATTTTGTGTATATCAAACTCCTGATAATAAAAATTCTCTGTCGGCTAAGAGATGTTCTTCCATATATAACCCTCAAGATCTATCATCTCTTTGAACTTGAATGAGATATTTCTTGAGTACATTCCAGACGAAACCAACGTAATCTGTAAGTTATGTTAGATCATTTTCAAATTAAAACCTATAACTTCATTATAAACCTATGGCGTTATCATATATTACAAAATTTTTAAAATTTTACTTACAAATTGTTGACAATTGTGATGTACGTTCTTCCATCAACTCCCTTAGCTCCAGGCTATAGGTTGCCTCCTTCATCCGCAAGGTTTACCACTAATATCTCCGTCGGTATAGGGGTTGTGGATGGTGTAGGGCTGCTAGATGGTGTAGCAGGGTTGCTAGATGGTATAGCAACAAGCACAGATGATGATGCCTTATCTAGATGTGCAGTAGCAATTGCAAAATGTGATGCTTCACCTGAAAATGCACTGGCATCTCCAAATCATGGTAACCTGAACCTTGGTCGCAACATATCTTGTTTTATCTTTGGTGGCATATTTTTAACTTAAAATTCACACTTTATTGAGTTTTGTAGTAATAAAACAATATAAATCAATATATAACAATATATTGTTAATGTAATAATAGATTTATTCATATAGTATTCTATTACAAACCCAAATTAATCTCTATTAACACTTAATTGTAAATCAAAATCATCATCATCATCTTTTTTCGAAGAATTAGAATCAAACTCAAGCTCCTTTTCAAATCTCTTGCCCTCCTCATCCTCTCCAAATAAAATTTCAATATATTCATTATTTGGATCGTTAAAAGGTTCATTCTCGTCATATGTTACACATACATTTATTTCATAAACATCTTCCTGAAACGTTTCACTTTCAATTCTCTTATTTTATTTTCTCCTTTTCCATGTAATTCAAGAACATCTCTAGCTTTTACTTTGCATACGACCAACCAATCTGATTTATCTCATCGTAAGTTGAGAAAAGGGACATAATACACGTGGATTGCTTGCATCACCAACACGAAAGGTTCAAATTGTCTAAATCTTCTTCAATGGTTGATTTTAACTAGATTATATCGATTGTGCACTTTTGTTCCAACATTAGGAGTTAGATCAAACCATTCACACTTAAATACCACACTCCATTTTATTGGCAATGTAGGGTACTCAATTTCAAGTTTCTCAATAATTTTACCATAGTAATCCATCAATTCTCCCTGTATGCTATAACTATGATATTCTGTATGAAATTTGTATCCATTAACAAAATACACCATATACGATTTAACAGTTCGTAAAGTTCCTTTCATAAGATCACATATGAACTTGTTCTTTATTGGTTTTTCTGAGGCCTACACAAAAAAACAATTTATCATATTAAATAGTATAATGTCATCTAATCACTTTGATATGATAATTCTACCATTTCAATTATTACAAGTGAAACTTACATATTTCTTGAACCATTGAGGAAAATGTCTTTCAACTTCTTTATTGATATCATCCTGTGTTATTTCGGGTATTATCTTGTGTAACCATTGCTCGTATAATCTAAGAGCATTATTATGTATTTTAGTTGTGAACAACAGTAACTTCGAAAACTAAAATAATCTATTTCAAAATCAACTTATACTTACTGTATGAAAGGTTGAACCTCTTGACAATTCAATAAAATGTAACCATGGGTAGCCTCTATTTCTTCTGTTGTTAACAGTCTTCTTGTTGAACGTCGATATGTTCGTCCTAGATATGTGAAAATGGATAAGTTACTATCAACATCACCCATTTCTCCCCCATCGTCATTACGAGGAACTTTTCTTTCTCTTGTGTGCACATGCAGCTTAAAATAATGTGAACAAAATGTATTTGCTTCTTACACTAAATAAGCATTACATATAGAACCTTCAAGTCTAGCATTGTTTTTGACGTTTTTCTTCAAGTGATGCAAACAACTACATTAAAAATAGGGTTATGTAAATTATGTGATTAAAACATGCTATAACTTTTATTTAAATATTAACTATAATTACCTCTTAAATGGATACATCCATCGATATTGAACCGAACCAGCAAGTTTAGCCTTGTGTGTTAAATGTGCGAGTAGATGCTCCATACAGTCAAAAAAGCTTGGAGGGAAAATCCCTTCCAATTTGCACAAGATAACTGGAATTTCCCTTTCTAGTTTTTCCATTTCAGTTAACTTTATTTTAGATAATGTTAAGTTTTAAAAAATAAACTTAATTATGTTATAGCTTCCCAACCTTATTGGGTAGCAACTCCCGAAATGCAATTGACATTAGCCTTTGAATAAACACATGACAATAATGACTTTTCATCCTAAATAATTTGTACATCCTCATGTCCACACACTTTGCCAAGTTCAAAACATATCCACGGTAAACTTTAGACTTTTCAACCATTCACACAAAATTTCCTTTTGATTTTTCTCTAAAGTGTAACATGCTTTCATATATTTACCGGTGTGAAGATCTTTATCTATCTCATTCCTTCTATAAAATATTTTCAAATCAGCTCGTGATTTTGCATTATCCTTTGTCCTCCCTTCAATGTTCATTATCATATTTAACAAATTGTCAAAAATATTTTTTTCAATATGCATCACATCTAGATTATGACGTATCAAATTAGTTTTCCAATATGACAAATCTCAAAAGACGTTGTGTTTTCTCCAACCAAAGTTTTTACTAATGCTTGTATTAACTTCATCAGCTTCAAGTTCTATAACTTTCAGCAACCCTAATTCATCAATCTCCTGCAATATCTCTTCACCAGCTTTGTGAGGGGGAGGAGGTCTTTATACCATCCCATTTTTAATGAAATTTTGTCTATTGTGTCTAAATGGATGATCTAGAGCAAGAAATTTCCTGTGAATGTCAAACCAAGATGTTTTGGTCCCGTTTGGAAGTTAAAACACCTCATAATGATTCCTACAATAAGGACAAGCTAATTTCCCTGCTATGCTCCATCCAGACAACATAGCATATGCTGAGAAATCACTAATAGTTCACATCAAAGCTGCTCTCAATAAAAAATGTTGTTTAAGAGACGCATCATCTGTCTCCACACCATATTCCTAAAGATGATGCAATTTAGATACCAATGGTTATAAGAATACATCAATTTTATGCTTTGGATTTGTAGGCCCTGACACAATCACTGTCAAGAACATATATGCCTCATTCATACACATCCATAAAGGCAAATTATAAGGAGTAATTATGATTGGTCATGATGAATATTGTTGGCCAAATTGAGCAAAAGGTTAGAATCCATTCGTCGACAATCCTAATCTAACATTTCGACTTTTAACTACAAACTCATAATGGGTGTTATTGAAATGTTTCCATGCAAGTGCATCCGATAGATAGCTCATTATTATATTTTCTTGTTTATGTTCATTATGCCATCTTATATGAGATACAGTAACATCAGAGGCATATAGTCTTTGAAGTCTCAAATTAAGTGGGAAATACTACATTTGCTTCCAAGGTACTAATTTCTGTTTCATAGTACGCTTTCTAGGTTTGAACCTGGATTGACCACAAAATTTGTACTCTTGTAATTCCACATCATCTCCCCAAAACAATATACATCCCAATTTGCAACAATCAATTTTTTCAACTGGCAAACCAAGACCCTTAATAAGTTTCTTTATATTGTAAAAATTATCAACCATTGTATGATCAGGAGGTAATGATTCATTATACCAAGCAAGAATTTTATCATAATTTTGATCAGAAATATGCCCTTCAGATTTTATATTCAATATTCGAGCAATTGAAGATAATTAAGTCATGGTCTCACAAGTTGGCCATAATTCTGATTCTTTTTCAAGATTTTCTATATTTTCCTGAAAGGTATAACCGACTGCTTCATAAACTACTTGGATGTAAGGAATTTTAGTTACACCCACATTACTTGTTCTAAATCCAGTCCCCCTTCAAACTCATCCACATCCACATTTATTGATGAGTTTACTTCATTACCCCTTAAGGTGCTACAAATTAATGTCTCCCCATGTCGTGTCCACTCAAAATAATTTGGAACAAATTCTTTTCTTAACATATGGAGATTCACTTCATCAATAGGAAGAAAACGAATATGTTTGCACTTTTTAGATAGACATCTGATCTTTGGGCCATCCATATATGCAGGTTGAGAACATGCATAGTGAATAAAAGCTTCAACTCCCTCAACAAACTTAGGATTAATGAAACCATCAGATTTTAATCGTCTATACATCTAAGATCTATCAACATTACTCATTTATGCAAAACTGTTATTTAAAAAAGTGATTTGATAGTATCCTTCATTTCTTCTAAGTTTACAAAACATTTAGTCTTTACTTTATAGAACATCCCCTAAGTTTTTTTACAGGTCTCTGACTATTGATTGATAAAAAAATTAAAACCAACCTATCCCACCATATGAGTTCATAATTAAAAAACTCAATCACAACCAATTCCACCTTATTGATTGGACATTCATCACATTCTAACTTGTAATAACCTTATAAATGAACTGTAATTCATACATCTAACCATCAATTATTCTAACAATATTCCAAATATGAACAGAAGTTGGACGACTTAATTGATAGACAACATATGTAAGTATATATTAGTCAAATAAAACAATATGCCAACCAATGTCCTATAACAAGTGACATTAAGAAGTAAAAAAAGTACATACATGTATTAAATCCAACACTACATCGAGCAATCATAATGAAGTTCAAATATTCATGTTTGAATTAATTACCTACAAGTTCATTTCCAAAGTTTGAATTTATATAAGCACTATGGTACGTGACATTGTTACACCATATGAATCGAGAAAGCAAGTTCTCGTTGTGACTCCTAGGCTTGTGAAATTTTTCACCGATAAGCCTCATGGAAGTTGTATCATAGGTTTCCAGCCTATATACCATCCTAGGGGTTTATTATGCAAAGAATTGTCATGTCTATTAAACCTATGAGTTTCTTATGTTAATACTAAGTTTGAATTAATCACAATGAAGTTCAAGTATTCATGTTTGAATTCATCACATATAAGTTCATTTTCAAAGTTTGAATTTAAACAAGCA
The DNA here is from genome assembly GCA_026284645.1 of Erythroxylum acuminatum. Classification (NCBI taxonomy): domain Eukaryota; kingdom Viridiplantae; phylum Streptophyta; class Magnoliopsida; order Malpighiales; family Erythroxylaceae; genus Erythroxylum; species Erythroxylum acuminatum. Next base: position 21,869,267 of record JANKOD010000004.1, on the reverse strand, counting down.
CTATCATATATGACATTGTTATACCATATGAATCGAGAAAGCAATTTCTTGTTGTGACTCCTAAGCTCGTGGAGTTTTTTACTAATAAGCCTCATGGGAGTTGCATCACGGGTTTCTAACCTATATACTGTCCTAGGGGTTTATTATGCAAAGAATTTTCATGTATATTAAACTTATGAATTTCTTATTTTAATATTAAGTTTGAATTAATCACAATGAAGTTCAAGTATTCATGTTTGAATTAATCAGCTATAAGTTCATTTCCAAACTTTGAATTAAAACAAGCAATATGATATGTGGCATTGTTGCACCATATGAATCGAAAAAGTAAGTTCTCGTTGTGATTCCTAGGCTTATGAAATTTTTAACCGATAAGCCTTATGGGATCTACATCACGGGTTTCTAGCCTATATACCTTCCTAGGTATTTTGCAAAAAATTGTCATATCTATTAAACCTATGAATTTCTTATGTTAATATTAAGTTTAAATTAATCACAATGAAGTTCAAGTAATCATGTTTGAATTAATCACCTATAAGTTCATTTCCAAAGTTTGAATTTAAACAAGAACTATGGTAGGACGTGTATTCAAGTGATATAAGCCTTACATTGTTCTATACAAGCCAATTATATTCCAAGTTTTTAGGTTTTATATCTAGCGACATTTTGATTATAATAAAAAAATAATGAGATTCTCTTATTAATTTTCTAACAGCTAACAAATTTAAATAAAAAGATAGTAATAATAGAAAAAATAGACCATGATCATATAAGAGTCATAAGAGAAAAGATTCATTTAAAGATATATAAGAACTCAAAAAGGATAAAGATTACAAGTTATATTGGATGAATAATGCAATTAATCATTGTTTTATGAATATTGAATTAAATTATTGCCTATGCCTTTTTGCAATTCATCTTAATGGAGAAATATTAGGAGAGTGCTCAATATAATTGCTATGAAGAGGTATTGCAATATAATCTCACCTAAGGTAGAATTGTTATTATCTTAAAAACGGTACGAGTGGGAAACACTTCAACTCCCTCCATAAAAAAAAGATAGGTTAGGCATATAAATAGGAAGGTGTAAAATCTTGAAACAAAGAAAGCAATTATGCACCTATAATAAAGATAAAAATGTGTCCCAATAAAATAGCAATTTAATGTTTAAACATCCTAAACATACATTAGTTAATATGTTTAAATTTCACTTGCATCGAATGATAAATATACTTTTCTAAGAGTTTGTCATACATTGAAATTCTATTGAAATAAACAACTACAACCTACCTATATATGTATACAATGCTTAATTCATTAACTACATAAAAATATTAAGTGCACTAGTAAGACCAAATGACATAGCTAATTAGTTATATAATCCAATTTAGATTCATTATTTCAAATTATACAAGCAATTGTCCTAATTGTAGTAATTATACAAATTAAAAAAGTAATTTTCATGATAAAACCAATAAACAAAATCTTAATATATGTTATATAATGAATAAATCCACTCTCTTGCCTCTTAAACTCTTAACAAGTCTCTATTATGCCTAAGATCACTCCCATAATTCATATGTAATCTATTTATACTTAAAATAACCTAAAACATTCATTAGAAACAAAAACTAACCATTTAATGGCTAGGACAGTAGCATTGGTCAATTAATTCTATTACAAACATGAATCATTCAAAAAAATTCACAAAATTTAAATATATTATGAAATATTAATAAAGACATAAATACTAGTAAACTAAATATGCATTATAATCTAAATAGAAAGAGGAGAAGCCAACAATCTTACTTGCTAAAGAAAAATAATGTTCTTAATCTTAGGAAGCTTAGTCCATCACCTCACAATTTTCCTACGTAAACAAATTCAATTATCAAAAACCAAGAACATGAATTTAAAATAACAAAGTAACTTTTAGAGGGAAGAATGAGCCCAAGTGTGATCTCAAATATTCCGAAGTTTATATTTGAAATTAAATAGAAATGCATGATTACTTAAAAGTATATTGTAATTTATCACACAATAATGGTAAAATGCAGACAAGTATAGTTTACTGGCATAACATAAAATATGCATGAAACTCTCACTAGGTGTTGTTGTCATTGTTATTGTTGTTGTTGTTGTTGTTCATTTATATAAGGTTAATTTTAATTCATATGTTTAGTAACTATTAGTATGATTTTAACCTAAATATAGATGGAGTAACTAACTTATAACAATAATAGAAACATGACATTTATTTTGGGTTTAAATTTAAACATTGGGAAACTCAATTCAGAACACAAAATAGGAAAAAATATTTAAAAATGAAAATTTAAATTAAAAAAATTAATGCTCACTCTTACAATTAAGTTTTCAATTTGGCTACAAGTTATTTCATGAATAAAGATTGCTTAATTGTATAGCTTAGAACCTAACAGGAGATCATCGTTAGAGAAACAAAGTTCTTGGCAACAATTCCTTTATTCGCTTGTGGTTGTAAACTTACCTTTATGTTTGTCACGTTGACTTTACTATTTGTCACCCCCATCATCTTTGTGATAATACTAGGAAATATTATGTTCTTGGTTACTCTTTAACATGAACTCATTGAAAATGAATAGGCTTGCTTACTTTGCTTTTTAGAAATTAATATTATATTTTTATTTATTGACCCATATTTCTCCTTGTTTTCTTTGTAAATCTTATTATGTTACAACCCAATCTAATATTAGGATATGCTTTTCTTACTTCTTGTGAGTGATGAAAGTCCATACTTCTTCCAACTATCATCTTGTAGGTTTTTAACCTTAAAGACTTGAGGAGTTTCAATTAGCTTGTACTTAATTAACCTATATATTATCTCTACAATATCAAATGATCTTAGTGCCATAGTTGAAGTCACATAAATGGATGCCATTTTTTACTCTATAATGATTTTCAAATTGAATGTTATAGCTTTATTCTTAAAGGAAACTATTCCATTTCTTTGTAACTCCATAATTTTGTCCTTAAAGACAAAGCATTGTTTAATAAGATGAATGACCAATTGATAATATTAGTAGTACTTCGGATCATCCACCTTATTTGCCTCCTTTTATTTTTTCATCTAAGGAAAATCAATACATTTAGCTTCTAAAAGGTTGTCTAACATCTCTCTATCCTATGATGAATTATTTCTTCCTCCTTTTTCACTAAAGATGTTACCCTTATTTCTTGCTTCACTTTACCTTTTAGAGTGGACTTAAACAAAGCCTTTTTTATTGTCATGACTTGTTTATTTTCATTTGGAGAAGACTTGTGCCCTTTGTGCACTTTTTTTCTTTATTCTTTTTAGGCTCTTGAATTGGTAACATTTTTTGAACAATTATAATAATATTAACTCTATCTTATGTGCATGAATTGCTAAGTCTTCAAAATCTTAAGTCTTACTCCTTTTAAGATGCAGTAAAGTCCTCATTGCATGCCTTGAATGCATATAAATGAAGCAATCCCATATGGGCAGTAGCTAATTATATTATGTACAAAATCATCATACATCTCAATACACAAAATCATATTATGTAAAAAATATGATTTTGTAATCATCTTTGCTTTTCACTTGACTTATAAAAACTTAATAAATTTTTGTAATAATTTTTTCTTTTCACTTGACTTATAAAAACTTAATAAGTTCTTTATAAAGTATATGTATTTCCATTTGGACTTTGCTAATTTGAATTTGTTTCTCTTATCACTAGTAATAAGTATTTGCTACATTCACAATGTAATAAGTAGGATTAGTCTATCATGACTATCATGACATATGGGCAATAAAGAAAGCATAATGCATTAGAAAATATCAATGTATAGCATTTTTACCTTAACCGATGATTAATCCAATACCTCAACCCAGTTCTAAAAAAAAAGCCGATGATTACCCATACAATCAAACCATAAACAAAAATCCATACAATCTAAGCAATATGCAAAACCCAACGACGTCATTAAAAAAATCAAAGATGGACCACTTACCTCAACCAACGATTAAACGAAGATGACGAAAATGGCACTCGATGGAAGAAGATAGATGCAAAGAAGGGCAGACAATGAGGAAACCAAAGCATGCACGATGGAACTAGCGATGGCGAGAAGAAAAATGAAGAAAATAGAGAGGAGAAAATGAGGATGGACCGCGTCTTTTTCGTTTTATTAAAAACATTGAAGCTGAAGCTAATGACAATGTTTAGGTTTTAATTTTACTGATGAAATACAGTCCTGTCGGTACACTCTAACGCTTGTTTATGCCGTCAAGCATTCCTGCCTAATTTACTGATAGATGTTGCTCTTCTGTCACTATATTATATCAGAAAAATTGATGTGAGATAATTTCTCTCCACCTTTACTTACTGATATTTTGTCCATCTCAAAATGCAATTTTTTTCTAACAATGATACCTACGAAAATTGATTTTCCATCACTAATTGACTACGGTATTTTTACTGTCAGTATTTTTCATCGATATTTTGTAATTTTTTTTGTAGTGGTTACTCCCTTTGTTTTGTCTTCGATAAAAGCATAACTCATCTTATATTACATGGCCACCAGATTTTCTAATTGATGTAAATATGTTTAGGACAGTATTGTAATTTGATAATTTAATGTTTAAAACTATTACATAGTTCAACTTCGTAATAATTAAAAAAAGGCAAAAACTCATATATTTAATTAATACTTCTCTTATCCATATTGTAAAATAGTACCTTTAGCTTTTCTTTAAAAATAGTTAATATTGTAAATATTACTAATTCATCTTACAAATACCACAATTTTATTATAAAAAGTTATAACTTTATAAAAAAATTTCATCAATTGTTAAGAAAATCACTATTATAATATAAAAAATATCACTATATTTATGTAAAAAATGGCTTAACTCAATAATCTAAATACCACCTACTTATATTGCAAATATCACAATCTTATAAAATTAAAACATTATAACTCTATAAAAAAATATCGCCACTCTATTAAAAGAATATTATTAATCTTTACAAAAAATAACACAACTATACAAAAAATATTATCCCTAAAAAAATCATATACTCAATACTGCAGAAATTACCAATTCATATTACAAATAACACAATCCTATAAAATATACTACCACTTTATAAAAAAAACCACCTCTTTTTATAAAGCTATCATTACCTTACATAAAACACTTACCACTTATATACGAAAATATTAGTGCTCTTTACAAAGCATACCATCACTACATGAAAAAAATACCAAAATTCTATACTATAAAAATCACTAATTCATATTGAAAATGTCATATGTCTATTAAAAGAATACCACCATACTATTAAGAAAATACCATATGTCTGTTAAAAGTACCTTGATTTTGCTATTTTTTATTATCTAAATTACACCAAGTTGATATGTTTTATTTTATGTTTTTGGTAATCTTGGAAGTGTTTTACAAGAAAAATCTAGCAAGAAGCACATGTTTCGATGAACACAACCTATCACACAATTGTAGTGCAGGGTGTAACCCTCTATGAAGCCAAATAAATAACTTGAAGATTAAATACAGTAGTTACACGATCATATTAGAAGTCATGTTCCTCTATGTGAACATGAAGTGCAGACTCAATGATATGTGGTGGTTACATTATATTTTTAGCATAATTTAGGGTGTATTTTGCTTGTGTTTTGATAATTTTATAATATTTGGTACTTAATGTGGATTGTACTTTATTTTTAGGCCTTATTATAGTCCTCTAATATAGAAAGAATGAATTGGGCAAGTTGGAGCCAAGATAGAGAAGTTTTGACATGGTTTTTTAGGATCACAACATTAACATAGGCCAGTATTCAATAATATAACAACAATGTAGTACCATGTCCTACTCCTGATCTAAGCTAAACCATTATGCTTCTTTCGAGAGTTTGTTATATGAACAAACATGCCTAGGGACTCGTTTTTACTATCATGGCATGTACATGGACCTGTATTTCCTAAACAAACCCTTAAATGCATGAAAAAGGGGTTCCTAACTAAATACAATTTAAACATGATACCCATGTTAATGGTAATTTTTTTTCCAAAAAATTCCAGATACAGGTGTTAAGTAACACGATTAGGTAACAAAAACTCATATTGGTTCCATGTTAATGTTAAAATTTATGAAAATTCTATATTTTTTTGCTATAAAAGGATAAAGAGGGCCAAGAATCGAGGGAGAAGAAAAAGAGAGTCGAATTAAAGCTTCTTGGGATAATAAAAGGATATTTCAAGATATATAAGAATAAGTTCTTGTATTTTATTTTCTTTATTCTTTATTATTGATTTTCTTATTTCTAGTATGAAATAAATCCCTAGATAGGATTAGGGATATAACTTATATTAGATGTTTTAATTAATAATTAATAATTAGTTATTGCTTGAGTTAAATTTATTCTCTCTTATCTTAATTCTTGAATTTATATTTGACCATCATTGATTTAATTTTGAGGATTGTATGAATGACTGAATGGAGAAGTATAATCTATACATTAAGAGAATAAACACTATAAATCTAGAGAGAAAGATATCATAGACTATTATGATAACTAATAGATAAATTATTCTCAACAAATTTAATTAAGTTAAATTGTACATCCGAGAGATAGCAAATGCTTAATTAGATATACCTGTGTACCTTGATAAAAGACAAAGATATCTTAGGTTAATTATTAGTTCAACCTTAATAATAAATCTTGCTAGATAATTGAAATTCCTTATAAGTAAACCATAAAACCCTAACTTTTATTATATTAATTCCTTTTTTATAGTTAATTATTTTCCTTTAGTTAGCTAAGTAATTTGGAGTCCTCGTGGGAATGATAACCTGGAATACTTTAGATTTAACTTACTGTATTCAATTACATGCACTTGCATATTTGAGTAATCCCTAGAAACATCCTCTCTACCAATTAAGGGTAAATTTAAGTATTACTGGAACCTCATGTATCAACAAGATTTTCAATGTGTTATTGTTGTTTTTGTTTTTGTTTTTAATTTTTAGGGACTATTTTAATTTCTATTTTATTCATTTTATATTTATTTTACTTTTGTCTTTCATTTTTTTAGGTAGTTAATGCGAGATAAGAGATTTTGAATTATGAACTTGGATAATCTACTTCTTATTGACCTTAAAATTGAGGGATATGTAAATGAAACAATTTTGGAGGAAAAAAGAGATGGATTCAAAGAAGCTAGATGCTAGAAACATTAACATTGATGGTGAGAACAATGTTATTATTGGTGATAGGAGAAGCAGCCCACTAGAACTTATGTGGGGGACATTCAGATGCTTATTATTTGTGCTAGTCCCTCATAAATTAGATTAAGTCAAAGGAAAAGGAATTATGAGCTAAAACAAGTCTATCTCTACTTGTTACTAACTTTTACTGGATTACTTAGGGAAGACTCAAAGACACTATTATAGAATTTTATTTCGCGATCCAAAAACTTGCATTGAATGGTCTTACTGTAGATGAATTGTCGATGAAATGTTTCCTTTACTATAAGAGAGATTGAGAAAAGACCTGATTGCTTTTGATTGACGTAGATTCTCTTAAGGAATAAGACCAAGTATATGACGATTTTATGCTGCAATTCTTCCCTCTATATGAGACCACTAATTTTATGATCAAAATTTAGGGTTTTACATAAAAAGAGGGAGAAGTATTCCATAAAGTTTGGGAGACATATAGATCATTGCTTAACAAACGTCTGCACCATCAATATTCTCTATAGTTGTTTATGTAATTTTTCTAAGGTCATACTCTCATATGTTAGACCTTTTATGACAATGTTGCCAACAGATACAATATCTTTAAAAAATTATTAAATAAGTCAAGGAAATTATTAAAAACTTGGATAAAAACACATTAACTAAGGTTATAAGAGAAAAATCAAAAGCCTCTCTTTATAAAGTTCAGGAGTTTTCACTCCTAACAGAGCAAGTTGTAGATATTTTTGAACAAATAAAGATATTGTTGAATTAAGACATTGTGTGTATGAGCATCCTTCCCATATACGCATGAGTTACCTTAAATTATTATGAAGATTCAAACTATATGGCTACTTATAGAGGAAAATCAGTTGTTAAGAATGATTCTTTCTTTAATACTTGTAACCCTGAAGAGAAAAGCCACTCAAATTTCTTTTGTAAGGAGTAATGAGTTGGAGTAGGAAGACATAATACAACCTGGATTCCAACAAATAATTCAATTTCAACAACTACCATTTTCACATGATAAGGGGATGAAGAGATGCTTAAGCAATATATGTCTTTCTTTAAAGAACAATTAGGTAATTTGAAGAAACTTGAGTCTTATATGTGCTAACTTGATAAGATTTTAAATGATTTAATCTATTTGTAAGTGTACAAAAATGATTGTTGCAAGTTACTAAAGCTATAGTATTCTAACGTATCGATCCCATTAGGACTATACTACTATTTTAATTATCTAAATAATAATACCAAAATAAATAAAATTAAGGAAGAATAATTAACTTGTTAAACTAACAAAAACAAGATAATTGACCTAGTAAAAAAATCAACAAGATAAACGTTAAGGCTTTAAGGTTCACTTATATAAAACTCTAATTATTATGTAAGATTCACTATCATGATTGAAATAATAATTAACCAAATGTATTTATACTTTTTCTTGAGGCAAACATGTATAGTTAACTATGTAATTGTCACCTCCAAATGCATAATTCAACTAATCAAATATATTAACCCTAGTTAATCTATTTAGTTATTACAATAGTCTAAGAAATCTCTTTATCTAGAATTAAAGTGTCTATTCTCTTAATGCATAGATCATACTTCACCTCTCAGTCATTTATATATTCCCAGGGAATGATTTTGTGATAATCAGTCACAAATTTAACAATTAAGATCAAAGAGAATAAATTGAACTTGATAATCACTACTCATGAATTGAAGATTCAAATAATTCTGTTTAGCTACTAAATATCATAGAAACTAAACAAGAATAAATAAATCCTAACATAAAATAAAGAAGAGAAAGAAAGAACTAGACGAGTTGTCATAATATTCCTCCAATCTTGCTCCAAATTCCTCTTTGATGTTAAGAAACCCTAAAACTATTAACTTGATGACAAAGGAGTTTATCACTAGCTTCTATAGTTATCTAAGAAAAAAAACCTTGAGAAAAGTATTTGTAAGATAAGGTTACATAAAAGAGTTCTAAGGTGATTAAACTTGTAATTTCCTGCATTCCCAATAAATCATGATTAAGACACTTATTACACTTTCAAAATGATGTCAATTTTGTTTTAAAACTTTAACTATACAAATATGATGAGTGTTGTGCCATTCTACTTCATATATGGCATATGCTTGTTTTTGAACAAGCAATATGTCCAACACGGGTCTTATATGGACCTATGTTGGTACTGTAGCGCCCCTTATCGCAGAGTACGCATCGGGATGCTCGAAGGTCATTCCGGTACATATCCTACGATAAAGGCGAACTACGATCGATCACTACAATCACTTCATAGCATCATATCATTATTTGCTTATAAAGCATCAATAGAAAATTCACAATATATTGAAACCAACTTTTTCCTCATCAGCTATTCAATTCTCACAGCAGCAGCTCCCATCTCAATGAACGTTCCCATATCTGACCTCGCCAACCTAGTTCTGATTTCCATATTAAGGCCATTCTCAAATCTCCTATACTTATCTGCTTCTGTAGGAATTAGAGCAGTGGCATAATCCATCAATTCATTGAAACGTACTTCATAATCAGCCACT
>JANKOD010000004.1:21834638-21846869 GCA_026284645.1 Erythroxylum acuminatum | reverse complement strand
ATTGCAATTTCTCCAATTAACATTACCCAAGTAAAACATTAAACACCACTAATTCCTCATTTAATTTCATTTAATAAAATTAAATTTCCAAGAGAAAGTTCAGGGTCCAACACTTATGGTTGTTATAGTTTCTAAACTGAATAGATGTAATAGCATGACCAAACTTTGCATCATTTTGGTATTAAACGAAGGATCAAGAGAAGAAGTTTAATATGGAACGAGAAACTATAGACGCTTAGGTTAAGAACTAGAAATATATTAACTTAAGTAGTCATTAGTAGCCAGGTTTCCATAATTAATTCAGATGATAACTTGTTGAATACGAAAGTTAGACTTAGTTTATTATTCGAGTTAATGTTAGAACCTAACTGTTAATTTTAGTAAGATAATTATTTAATCATTTCTCCTTAGTCATGCATAGGAGATTAAATTAGTGAAATTAATTCTCAAAAGTTTCCCAGTTTGATTAATTTATTCATTTTTGTTTCCATTTGAATCATTTTACTTTTCGGTTTAATTTTTTGATTTTCTTTAAAGCCTTCACTCAACAAATTGGGATAGAATGTTTAGGATTGCATTTGTTTTATTTTTGTTCAAGATTAATTGAAGTGAACCAATTTCACCTCCGTAGGAGATGATCCTGGGTAATCAACTACAACTACCTCGTATACTTATGAGTATGATAGCCTATTTATTTTTAGAACTTATTTAGGCACAACATATCTCAATTTGAATGTAGTATTGGTTTTCTCAATTACATAAAGTTGTTAAGTTGAGTTGAATGAAGTGACTAACATTTTGGCTCCTTTGTCCATTATTAAACATAATAACATCTTATGTGCTTAGGATATTCATTAATGTTATTGTTAAGATTTTTTCAAATATCTTATTCTTGTGTGGATTCTTGAAGATAAGATGGCATGAAGGATAAAATCCTAATGAAGATAGGATTTATTTAGGATAAAATCACCATATCTTAATAAGGATAATGTGCAGATTTTTTTGGTGATTTTGAAGCTATCTTTGGAAGCTTATTTTGGTGATTGTGGTTATCTAAGGTTGATTTTTTTGGTGATTCTATCCATCTTATACAGTTGTGTTTTCTTTGGGGTGTGCGTGAATTTTCTGATAAGCTATGTTATTGTTTCTAAGTGAAAAATACATCCAATACTGGTGTTGTGTTGCAGCTTTGTTTTCTCCACAGTGAGTGAATTTTTGGACAGCTCAATTATTGTTTTTTAAAGGGAAAATTGGTTGAAAATTAATTAATTTATGTAGCTATGTTTCTTTGTTTTTGTGTGAGTAATTACATACTCTGTTGAGCTATTCTTGGCAACTACATGAGATATTATGATTTTATCAGCTATGTGTTTCAGGTACTTATGAGATCAATTATATATTTGATTGAAAATCAACGGGGATGTTGTGCGTGTGGGCTTTTAGTGATTGATTACAAGGTTTTGTTTATGAAAAACATACAATCCATCTATTAATTTGAGCAACTGTGTTTTTAGTATTCTTCGGTGATTAATTATATGTTCGTATTATGGTTTTTATGGCTGCTGTCTGTGGGTCATTGATCAATTATATGATTTATTGATGTTTCTTGGCTACTATGTGTAAAGGTATTCTCATATTAACTATAAGGTTCACAACAGATATTTATTGGATGACTTCCCATAATTTCGAGTTGATGAGGCTGCACATATAAGGGAGTGTCTTTTGACTCAAGTGTTTCTTTGATTATGTTATTATTGTTTTCAATCACTTGAGATTTTAGTTTCATATTCATTATCTTTCGTTGTTGCAAAAATCCTTTGTTAATGTTAGCACAAGGTGGTCGTGTTCTTGGGAGTGATTTACTTTTACGAGTTATGAGGACAAGATATAATGTCAAGGGTAGGGTGAGTCGGCTTTGTAATGCCTTAAGTAAAACTATTGTTGTTCTTTGGTGAAAGTAAGTAAGCTGGATGAGGATGTTGGCAAGGTTTGCCGAACTACGTTATCAAATTTTAGATGTTGATTTGTTTATTTCACATTTAATTTTTCTGTTTCGTTTGTGCTAGAAAATTTACAGTTGCTGACACAATTGCTTTATATCAAGCAACCACAGATACAGCTCAAAATAACTGCAACTGAACCAGAATTTTTAAACTATATCCTTCGGTTTTTCAATTATCACTCATCTCTATCAATAGAATTTTTCTAAAATAACATTGTAATTTATAAATAAAATAATTATGGATAGATTAAGTGAAAATACACTAAACCAATAAAAGGTTCTGAGCTAAAAAAATGGCAATGAAAGTATATAAAGCTAGAGAACCTATAATATATTAGTTGGTGATTGTTTCATACACATTTTTTAAAAAAAAAAATTGTATCATACACAAAAATTTTCTCCACTCAACTACTGTAAATGCCACAACTATATAGAAAAATACCATCACTTAAAATTAAAAAATAACATTAATATGTATAAAAAATATCACATTTCTTTATAAAAAATATCAATACTCTTTACACTATAACCATTACTTATATAGAAAAAATATAAATACACAACAGATTGCAAATGCTAACACCCAATGTAAAAGATACCACAAATCTTTATAAAAAAATACTTATACTCTTTACAACATTATCACCACTTTATATATTTGATGATATTTTTTATACTCAATTATGGTATTTGTAAAATAACTAATGATATTCACACACACACATACACAATTGTGGTATTTGCAATATGAACTAATGGTATATACATATATATAAATACCATTAGTTCATATTGCAAATACCATAATTGAAAATATCATCACTCTATCTATCTTTTTGGTTTGTAATTTGGTTCTCAAGAGGAACACAATCATGTTTAAGTTTGTGTTCTAATTCATATTTTTTAGGAACATGGATGTAAACATAACCATATTGTAAATGGTTTTCTTTTATCAAAATGAGTTAATTAGCTATATAAAGAATCACGAAATTTGACACACTTATGTGGGGAACCATGTTCGTGGATGATTTTAGATTAAAACATGTCTTTTGTCAAGTTTGTGTTCATATCTTCACACTTATATAATTAGAGTTTGTAACAATGTTATGAATATTGTACCAGAACTAGTACTAGAGTTGATTTTCGTATAGTACGGTATCGTTACCAGTTAATAATAAGTATTGTCTCAAATATTCAATGGTCCCTGAATTTTACAAAATTAAAAAATAATCCCTCAATATATTGTGCAATATAATTTTGAATTCTATTTCAACCATTTCTAAAAAAAATCATGATATTATAAATTTGATATAACAACTCTTTATTAATATTACCTTTCATATCTTTCTCATTTAAACATTGACCAAAATTAATATAAGAAAACATCGTTTAATTCTCATCTATACATAAAACTAAGAATAATATAAAGTACTTAAAATGTTACAATTTATATCATATAGTAAAGAATAATTACATCAAAACATTATACAGTAAGAATAATATAGGTCCATAAGCATTAAAATAAGAGTTCGTGTAGAAGAATAAAACAAAGTATAAGTGAAAACTGAAAAAAAAAAAACACTTACATTCAAAAGTTTTATATTTATATTGCATATATAGAATTAAAAATATTCATTAAATATAAGTGAAATTCAAATAAAGAGAAAAAAAACTGAAACTTTAATCAATAACATAGCCGCTCAATTCATAAGGGCTCTAATTTTCATTTGGTACAAAATCCTTTTCATCAAGATGAGTCTCTTCATTACTATCATTCAAAGTCATTAAACCAAATGACATGTCCATACTTTCCCATCTAAGGTTTTCTTCCAAGTTACTCTCATTTATGAAACGTGACTCCTTATAAACTCAATTTACTAAAAGATCAATATGGTCAAGCCAAATTGGATTTATAGAACTACTTGTTCTCTTAAGAATCATAGTAAACAAATAAAATTAAATTATTAAGAAATTACAAGAAAATAGATTCAACTTACTAATGATAAAAACATATCTTTCTTAAAGCTTCAAGTTGTATCAAACAAAGACCAAATCAACTATTCCTTTGTTTTCCAATTTATTTCTTTTTTAGAATGGATGAATTCAAATGGAATCTAATTTCTTTCAAACCCAATTACACTTAATACCTTGATTCAAAATTCAAATTGCAAACTTTGCAACTATAGAACACCACTTTCAAATTGGTCTCACCGAACAACTGTAAGGTAATAGAAGTAATCTTATAGAGAAAACAAAGTGATGGTTAATTTTAAACAAGTAACAAAGTGGAGAAATATACCTGGACAAGTTTGTCTCTTTGAAGAATTGCAATAGGTATCCTAAAATCACCACACACATCCTTTTATGCTTTTATTTATGAGTATAAATATCTTGCATTATCTCATATGAAACAATTGGTGTGATAGTTAATATCATTTTCCTATTAATCTCATCTTTCGTTGTAAAACCTAGTGTAAATAAACACTAGGATTCAAAAATGCCTCCTCAGCAAACAATGAAAATTAAAATTGTCTTTCCCATTTTTCATTGATGATTGTAAAATAAGGTGCATACAAAGAAGACATATTTTTCAAATTGGCCTTAATTCCTTTTTTTGCCCTCTCTATGGAATCATAAAAGTAACTCATCATTGTCTTCTAATATACTCTCACTAAAGGCTCACAAACTCATATAAAAAATTGACATTAGGACCAAAAATTCATAATCTTCAAGTATAATTCATGAAATCTTTATTCCAACATTAGACCTGTAATGTCGAGATGCAACTCACTTATCACTTGTAAATATTTTTATCATCTCTTGTATTATAACAAAAAATTAAAATGATAAGAAATTAGTTGCATATCTTGTAATAGTAGGATGAAACAAATTCCTACAATTGGTGAAATCCTTTCTTATCAAACTTAGAACCCATACACAATTATAAATGAACTTAGTCAATTTTCTTGCTTTCTACACAGTTTTATCAATAATAGGAAAATATCTAACATCTCCTATATTATATAACATCATGATAATTTAATGTTCAGCACAATGAGTCCAATATAAAGAATTATACTTGCTTTGCAAATTTTCCTAATTGTTTTATAAGCAACTAAATTGTACAATGTTTTTAAGCCTAATTTTATTCATAATTCATTAGATATCTCAAATAAAGTATCAATATTTCTTATAATGTCAAATGCATCATTAGACTTTAAAAATCGTTGGTAATGATTTATATTTGTCATCAAATCTCTGTAACAGAAAACCATAGGCGACATTTTTCCCTAATTGTCGCTAATAGTTTTTTTCCCACACTTTGTTTTCGTAGCAAAAAACTATAGGTGATGTTTTGATAAATCGTTGCCCATACATTTTGGCTACGCTTAGTTTTTGTAGCTAAAGATTATTAGCTACGTTTTTTAAATCGTAACTAAGAAAACGTAGCTAATTTCTTTTAGCTACATTTCCAAAAACGTAGCCAAAAGTTTTTAGCTACAGTTTTGAAAATGTAACCAAATGTTTTTAACTACGCTTTGTAAAATGTAGTCAAATTTTTAATATACATTTTGACTAAATGTTATACCATGTTAATTATAACTATTGATGAAATTTCTAATACATACTATTGTATATAATATTTAGATTTTTTGTTGTTAATTTATTATACAAAAATATAATACAACAATAATAGAAACTTATAAGCATTGTATATAAAAAATAAAATATCATTAAATTTGATCATGTACAAGATTTTAATTACAATTTAAAAATACTTATGTACAAAATAAAAAATAAAAAGATTAGTTTGATCACTCATACTTGTTTTCATTTTCACTGCTTACATAATCCGGGCCAAGTAATTTTCTTAGGAACTTTTCATGCTTGGCCAACTTTTTTTAAGCGACTTGTTTTCCTCTTTAAGATGTTGAACATATGCCGGTCTTAATGAGGATGAAGCAGTTGGCTTGGGCCAAACCCAAGACCTTTGATATACCTGGATCGTGTACTAAGCACCTTGTGGCAAATGTATTCTATATTTGGCTCATTTTTGTCAGACATTGACATTTGCAGCAACTCTTGCATCTTATTCTAAAATTTTAAAAACAAAATCAATATTAAATGTAAATATTATTAGTTAGTACTATATAAATAAATAAACTTAAAATTTAAACAAATTTTTATACTTACCTAGTTGTTGTGTGGTTCTTTAGACATCCACCTTTGAACTTCCTTATAGCAAGTGAGCTTTATGATATTATTTAATCTTTACCACAATGTTTTATGTTTAATATTATTTATGCATTTTAATTGCTATTTATCCATTGCAACAACATTACTTTAACACTTTAATTTTGATTTTAACTAATTTCATAATAATCAATGAAATTGTTTTTATTCACAATTCAGTATGTGTCATTTCTATCTACAATAATTCAACAACATTACCAAACAAGTCCCATAGATGCCAATATGAATATTAATTTATTATTCATTTTAAAAGATGAATGTAATACACATTCTTCCCTTTAAAATAGCATACTCCTTGTTTAAAAGGCTCAATACTTTTTTGTGAGTATTTTAACTTATGGTTATAATATACATTTAATTCAAATCCAACATACTACTAATTGATCATAAACAATTCAAACAAAAGTAAAAGAACTTTAACAGAACTCTCATCGAACATGTTATGGGCAGTACTCAAACAAGCTTCCTAATCTAAATTAAAATTTAATCAACCCATTCTAGATGCATTACCCATCTCACCATCTTCATTATTATCATAACACACATTTTCCATCAACCAAACCACAACATGTATAGAAAGAACACAAAGCCTAGCAGAAAAAAAACACCCAAATACAACAATGTCACCATTACTAGAAAAACTAGAGGGAAAAGAATGGACCACTTACCTCAACCATAATTAAACGAAAACAATAATGAAGAGGAACAAATAAAGAAGACGATGACAGTGATGGAAGAAGAAAAACACAAAGGAAGATCATAATGAAGAAGACGACCGGGCAGGGGAGGCTTCATTTTTCGACTTAAAATGAAACAAAAAAGATGTAGTTTGTTGTTGGCAAACAACATCATTCTTGTGTAATTTTTTAAAATATTGCAACATTTGGCGATGATTTCAGAAAAATGTTTCCAAATATTAAACAATTGGTGATGTTTTTTAATAATCGTCACCAATTAGACCGCCTTTTAATGACGATCTCATCGAATTGTCGCTAAAAGGACATCTCTGGCGACGAATGAATAAAATCATTGCTAAAGGAAGTTTTTGGAAGCAATTATGTAAATTGTTGCCAATTCTTTTCATATTTTTTTAAATTATTTATACTTAGCATTTTTTGTAATATATGATTTCTACAAAATAGTATAGAATTTATATATAATGGTGAATTATATTTCTGTGTTGGTTGTGTATGGGTTGACTTTTTTTTCATCTTCTATGCTTGTTTGAGGAAAACTTGCTAACTGTTTGATGAAAGGTTTGTTAAAAGTTTTTAACTTCTGCAGGGGATGTTTATGTACTTCATTCTTTTATGAATTCCATCACAGTAGCTCTCTCCATATCTGAGGAGGGGCTTCAAGGCCCAACTATTTTTTTCGGAATAGTGACTTTAGAGCAAAGCACACCTAATTATGCATCCCCTAAACATAATACCTACACACTTAACATTCTTAAATATGAAGTAGTCTTAGTTAATAGATCACAAAATTAACATTGCTAGAATGTTGGAACATTCAAATAAGAAGTCTTCTATTGACTTTTTATAATAAAACTGTTTCCATAAATTCATCACTGAATGTCGACGTGGCGATTAGTTTTTGATGGAAAAAAAGAGCTTTGATGGGAAGAAAGTGGCAAAAATTTTCCCTGATAAAGAACATATCAGTGAACAACAAATATCCTTATCAAAGTTTAATCACCCCTTTCCTTTAATTGCCATTCTTCTTCTTTAAAGTTTTCAGTATTGCCCAAATTAGCTCTCTTTCTTTATTATATGCATCTCATTTTCTGTTAGGAAGCTATTAGAGGAACGTTGGATTGTATATAGTATGTGTTGTGTAAGGCCTCCTTGAATCTTCAAGAGAACATAGATAAAAATGGAGGCTGTGGCAATTTCTCGATAGTCCATACAAGATTAGGAAAATCAGTAGTTTTAGAATAGTCATCGATTCCAAAAAGTATGTCTATTTAATCAAGTATGCATGTGTTAAAATTTGGGTTCCTTATACCATTTGACTTAGCTATTTAAGTTTTATACTATTTGTTTCTTAGGTGAAACGAATTGTATATGCGATTCATCTAATTCAATAATCCATACTGCATCTGGGGAATCATTCATTGTATATTATGCTAGTTTAGTTAAAGTCATGAAGTTTTTGGAAGAGGGTGTCAATACACCAACACCTAAAGTAAGATCTTTGACTATTTCAATTGATGCTTTCAAACGTGCAAAGAGCCTTTTTAGGAATCCAAACATAAGGAACTCTTTTACCTTTCTACCAAGTCTCATGTCACTTGAAATCCAAAAAAAATATTTCTTTCCTTTTCAATGGAATATTAGGCGTGAAACTTTATTTATTTTTTTGTTTGTAAGAATTGTTAAACTTCTCATTAAAATCTTGTATTACTTACCATATATCATTATATTATATTATGTTACTTACCATATTTTAATATTTATTTTTATATAAGAATCATATATGATCATTATATTACAAACTTTTTATTAAAAATATTTGAAAATTTTGTGATACCTTACAAAAATTGTCAAATCATATAATTTAAAAGATAAAAATAAAAAGTATAAATCTATGTAATATTAATTAATTTTAAGTTTATATTATCATAAATTATTGAAATGATTTGGCAATTTTTGGTAGCTAAATTTGTTTTTACACTTAGAATCATTTTCAATAATATTAAATTTGATTTTGTTGTTTGAACTTTTGGTGACGATTTTAAAAAATTTGTCACCAAAAGGCCAACTTTTTCTGACGATTCACAAAGTCGTCGCCAAAAGCTCGACCTTTGGTGAAGAAATTGCTAAACCATCATAAAAGGATGAGCCTTTTGTGACAATTCCCATAAATCGTTGCCAAAGACATACATTTAGCGACGATTTTGTAAAATGTCGCCTAAAGTTTGACTTTTAGCGACAATTTTGAAATCGAGGCCAAAAAAATCATAGCTAAAAGTCAATTTTGTTGTAGTGTGAAGAAGTGAATCGTGAGTTTTATGTAATAAAAAGATACCGCTCAAGTTCAAAGGTAAATTTTCTCGTTTAGCAATTAAGCTAGTAATTGTTATATGAGGTGGAGTGTTTGTTGGTCCAACAAGTACATAGTCATAAGCTAATAGTGATGAAGATGAGAATGTTTTGTTGGATGTGTAACCTTACTAGAAGAGATAAGGTCAAGAATGTATTAATAAGGGACACATTAAAGGTGGCCAGTACTAATGAAAAATTAAGAGAGACGAGACTTCGGTAGTTCAAACATGTTAAAAAGGAGACATCTTGATGCTCCTATGAGAAAATGCGAGAAAATAATACTTAAAGACTATAAGAGGAAAAAACAAAGCCTAAGAAGAACTGGGAGAAGTAATAAAAAATAATATGGCTTTGCTAGAACTGATCGAGGACATGACTCAGAATAGAAAACTTTAGCATACTAGGAGATGAATAAAAAATCTCACTTAGAGAGGCATTTCTTGTTCTCTTAAGTCTTTTAAATATTTTCCTTAGATTTTTATTTTATAGTTATTTTATTTTTATTATTTTTAACGTAGTGCTTCTCTTCTAATTATTTAACCTAAGTAGTGTCTTAGTCAAATTATTGTCATGTAATGACTGATTTGAATTTTTTTACTTACCTTTTTCCTGATTTGTGTATCTAATATTTACTATGTTATATATGTATCGTATAATATATTAAATTACATTTTTATTATTGTATGTAGACGTATTTATTTATATTTTGTATTATTATTACTTTATATTATATGTGGGTTTATCGAAAATAGCCTTTTTATCTAGTAAGGGTAAAACTATGTACTATTAGACTTTCCCATACCGTATTTCTGTGGGACTCTTACTGGGTATTATTGTTGTTGTTATTGTATTTCTTTACTCGTTTTTTGGGGTTTTAAGTTTACAATTTAATTTTCTGCCCCTCTTTGAGGTTTCTTTCCCCAACTTTCAATTTGCTTGAATAGACAAAAGGTTCCTTATAGATCAATCTAAATTTTGAAACCCTATAGAATAAGCTACATCTTTTGGTATGAAAGTAAGTCTAAAAATTCATATTTTGATTAAAAATATTGGATCATATATAATTTAGATATTTTTATTTTTATTTTCTAAAAATAATTATATACTTTGTCAAATTTTGGTTTTTATTTTATTTGTACTCTTTAATGATATTGTTTGATTGATTTTTAATAAAAATAATAAATAATATTGTATAACTTAATTAGGTATTACATGACATAATATATGTCACATTTGTATCATCTAATACATAACATTGGTGGGGAAAGAGGGGTAGAGAAGAAAAATGAACAACAATTGATTGACACAAATTGCTAATCTTTACCGCAGCTACTTTTTATTTTGAAACCGATGCCTTTATATAAGATTTTATAACAAAGTTCAAATCCTAACAAATAACAACTGTATCTTAACAAATAAAATTATATCTTCTAACAGATAACAAATCTTATCTTTATTACTCTACTATCAGATAATCTTTATCTTTACTACTTTATCTTACTACTCTCAATCTTAATAGATAACAAATTTTATCTTTAAACAAATACTAAGTCAAAATAAATTTTAAATAAATATTTAACACTCTCCCTTGATTTAAAATTAGATACATGGAGAACTTCTCTTCAAATAAATTGTGAAGCACTCCTCTTCAAATGTGATGCATTTCTCATCACCATCGTTAACCTTTAATTGTTAGAGCACTTCTCTCTATGGTGCACATCTCAACAATAACTCTAAATAAAGCTTCTTCTTTTGTCTCTTGGACCATATTTATCTATGAAGTCTTGGCTAAATAAGCCCTATCAATTTTATCATCAGTTCCTTACTCTCTCATCATTCTTCTTTGATTCATGGCTTGAAGAGATAACAAATTTTAGAGTTATTTTATCTTCTAATAGATAACAGATTTTATCTTTACTACTCCAATAATCTGTATCTGTACTACTCTGTCTTACTACTTCTAATCCTAATAGATAACAAAATTTTTCTTTAAATAAAGACCAAGTCAAAACAAATTTTAAATCTGTATTCAACAAACATCGTGAATTTGGGAGATGTAACATCTAAATGAATTTGTCCCATTTATAAGCCACATCGTAATTTTGAAAGATGACAGCAAGTAATGTCTTGTTTTATATGAAAACCCTATGACAAATGTTAAGTAGTATCTAATTAAGTTATACGATGTAGTTTGTGCCTTCTTCATTAAGTTTTTTTAACAAAAAATGATATTCAAAGATACAAATGAAATAAAAACCAAAATTTTGGAAAGTATATGATAATTTTAGAAATGATGAATTAAAATAAAAAAGAAATTGCTAACCGTTAACAGTTTGTTGAAATATATGATACAGGCATCAATTTGTGAATATCTTGCAAGTGGGATTTGGTGAAGTTCATATTGGAAATACTGCAAAAGATTCGCGAACAAAAGAAATCAAGACACAAGAATTTAACGTGGTTCGGCCTTAATCTTGCCTACGTCCACGGACTTCAAATACTTCCACTAATATGAAACTATTAGTACAAAGCCTCACACACACACACACCAAAAATATACTCACACCAAGCGCTATTTATAGTACAATTCTAAAGTTGGCAAAAACCAACTTATCCACCAATTGGGCAAAGTCAATTCGCTTACCTCCACTAACTAAGTCAACAAAAACAATTGCCGCGTACAAGTTTTATTTTTCCTCCTTTTCCATTGTTGCCATCCAAAATTGACCAAGAAACAATTCAGGCCAATACCTAACAATCTCCACCTTGGGCTGAATTATACTTTACGTTCTTCATAATTTCCTTCTTCTTGACCCATATTTGATTCAGTCTTCTACATACCGATGTACGACCATTTTCGCTGCTACAAGTCATCATTGCAAAACCAACCTTCCTCTCGTTGGATGCAACAATATACTGCTTCCTGCC